>PQWD01001211.1:0-41339 GCA_019425675.1 Leucinodes orbonalis
TCGTGATAAAGATACCAGGGCGCTCACCTATCGTATTCAACGAGGGAAACTGTGAACATTGTGAACATTTGCAGGTGAGAATGTATATTATTACAGTATACCCGACTTACGCTACCTCGACTTACGCGAATTCGGAGTTACGCGATTTGAATTTTCTCGTCTATCGTTTTTTGTTTGACGCCGCACAGTCAAGGTAAGCGGCGGGTTTTTTTGACTCCCCCCGCCCGCATTAGTATTCGTTCAGTTTTACAACAGTAAGGAGAAGAAAAAATCATTGACTGTCAGACGACTTTGTTACAATTTATGAAACCTTCTACATCAAAATAACTTCGGATTGTGTTTATACATACACTCTATTAATATAGTTTGTCAATTATCTAGATTAGATACTAATTATTCCTAATTATTGTTTTATTTAGTCTCCAGTCCCAATTAAACATACTTTGTATGTCTTTATATGCAAAATTGTACCCCGACTTACGCGGAATTCGACTTACGCGGATAGCGCTCAGTCCCACCTATCGCGTAAGTCCGGGGTATACTGTATTTTAATAAAGATAAGGCATTTGCTTAGATAAACAATAAACTAACTAGATGCAAAATCAATAAATATCAACTAAACAATGTCCGAGCCGCTCGACACATTCGTTGACTTATTGATAACAATAAGTCAACACATGTGATATAAAATTATTCATAAGAAATTTGACCTTAACGCGCCATTAAAAGGGTACAAAATCAAAAGCACAAGAATACTACTACGTCATTATGACATTTATTTATTTATTCATTCATTTACAATGTAAACTTACAGCTAGGAGCCTACACGTTTACACGTTAAACTAAAACAATATGAACAAATGTACGCATACAGCAGAAGTAAAAAATAAAAATAATAAAGTATAGATGTAAAGTAAAAAAAACAAAACAAACGAAGGTACATATTTTATCAAATTAACAAATTAATTGCAATCGAAAGAATAGAGTAGCTTTCTTAATTAGCACACTAAGGGAGTCGTTAAATATGTCGGCATCCTGATACTTTAGTAAGAACATATTAAGGAGGTCGATTGCTCGTGCCGTCGGTGTGTGACATGTAGCGGGCGACGTGATTATGAATGAAAATATCCCTTATACCCAATAATTTTACTAGCTACAGTGCCCTCATCCCGAAACATAAAAGTGCATAACACTGCTATTTCACGGGACGATATCTGGCACTGCGGTGGTACTTACCTAGACGACTCAGTACCGAGTCTATCACCTAGTCAATATCTTAAACAGCGGAGCACACACACAAATAAATCTCCTCTATTTACACTTTCAGAAATATCCCAACGAAGACCTTGCGACGGCGATAAGCAACGTGTTCGACTTTGACCGGTACAGCAAGGATATGGCCGATACCCTTCTTGAGGTTTTGCACTCGAGCGGTTTGCCGGTAGAGGGCGTGCTTGAAGGCCGATCTAAGGAGGCGCTTAAGAAACTTCAAATGACGATAGAGAGGAAAAGCGGGTGAGTGTGTGACATGAAATATAACAAAAAATTTGCGTGAAGTTGATTTATGAAGTAACTACCTTAATCTTGCCATTTCTTATTTAAATTCTCTTTATGAGGGGTTGAGTATTGGATAAGCGATATATCCGCCGATATTTTATTTTTTATTTCAGTATGTTGTCTTATTATTTTGGGCAATAAAGACATTAACCCATTAAACGCCAAAAATCCAGGCATAATACAAAATCTATTGTGTTTGGCGACCCTAAAATGTCATAAACGGTCAAAGGGTTAATGTTTCTATCTACGATCTTTTAGGCTAGGATCAAATGAATCAATAAATGACGCTGTTTTAGTGCACATAATGGGCTCAATTATTGCCCATGAAAGTTGAGAGAAAATCGGTAAGCTTGGTATGGACATGCCATGCTCATACCAAGCTTACCGATTTTCTGCCGGTTGAATGGCACATTACAAAGCGAGTGTTGAATCTGCGTGTGGATGGATGTGTAAACAGAGGAAGGCCAAAGATGGATGGATTGTGTAAAGATGGATATGAGTGTGAAGGGGGTTTGTGAGAATGACACAGCTGATAGAGATGAATGGAAGAAAAAAGACGTACTGCGCCGACCCCTAATAATAGGATTAGAGCAGGAAAATTATGAATGGGTCCATTTATAAGGGCAAATTTTAAGAAAAAAATATTTTAGCCTTGGCTTTTAAAATAACTCTTTGTTTGAACTTTATCCAATGTTTACTTGGAGGAGACCTTTGCCAAGACATTATGAAGCTATGAAAATACATAGTATTCATTACCTCTTTGACCGCTAGAGATGCCTTAATGCGTCACAAACATTAGATTTTCCATTTTGTCTGAATTCCTGGCGGTCAACGGGTTAATTTATTCATTTATTTATCATTACAGTCATGTGGTTTATAAGTTCTTATAAATTTCAATAGGTACATAACACATGAACCCTGTAAGGGCACAATAATGAAAATCATGAAAAAAATACACATAGCCTTACATACTAATACTTCTATATTATATAAAAAATATAAACTTCGCCTTGGTTGGAGTTTTAATAGTTATATCTCATCTGATAAGTACTCTGCTGTAGTCTAAATTTCTATCCTTTGTCTCCAGTAAAGACACATCATCTCCGAAACACGGCAAGGAGGATCCAGACAACAAGCCGCACGTCGGCGGGAACACTTGGGCTGGTGGTACGGGGGGTCGGGACACTGCGGGCCTGGGCGGTAAGGGCGGGCCCTACCGACTCGACAAGGGACACGACGTCCATCAGGTATACGATTCAACCCCCGAAGAATGATTTGCAAATTGTAGTTTTATAATTTTTTTTTGTCATATTGTCAACGGGACTGTCTGATCGCTCACCTGGTGGTTATACGCCTGACGATGACAGATGCAGTGCTGGTAGAAATTTAACCGTGCCTGTCATTATGTACCGCCAACACTGATACAATGAATGAATGATGAACAAATGATAAACAGTTTTTCCTATTCAACCTATCGCAGTCCACTGCTGGACATAGGTCTCTCCCATTTTGCGCCAGGTATCCTAGTCCTCCGCTTTTCTCATCCAGCCTACACGCGCGACCTTTTGCAGGTCGGTCGGTTCATCGTGCCGGAGGGCGTCCTACGCTACGCTAAAAACAGGTATTATTCTCCATTAATGACACACTGCGTCCGATACCCGAGACAGCAGCTACAGAGCTACAGTGCCCTCATTCCGAAATACAGCGATGCAGAACACTTCTATTTGACGAGACGATATCGGGCACTGCGGTGATACCTACCTAGACGACTCAGTACCGAGTCTGCCACCTGGTGATCGTACTGATGATGAATTATTGTTGACAGCTCTCCGATGCGGAGAAAGACGATATTCCAGAACACGTAAAGAAGGCGGCGCGTGATATGAACAGAAAAGCTTTTGAAGAGCGTCTAAAAGAGATTAAAATGAGCGAGTACGACGCCAAGCTTTACGAGCAATTCTTAAGAGCTGTACAACCACAGGTACGTAAACATCTGTAACTGATGAAAGGTATTTATGTTTGTAGACGCGAAGGAGAGATCATTTCATTGGAATGTGTTCGATATTTAAAGGGAATAAGCGATTCTTATTGGGCCCGCATAGTTAGTTTTGGCCCGTATCTTATGATAGGTACTCGTATGCTGTGCTGTAACGCTCGTGCCCTCAAGTAGGATGTTATAGGCTGATGATGATGATGCTGGAAGTTAAGCAACTATAGGAACTGTCGGTTATCGGATGGGTCACTTCCAGCGGGACTCTAGGCTGGTTCATTAATGCTGGCAAGAGTTGGTATGGTACCAAAACAAGTATAATAATAAATCTTACAAAAGGAAGGTTATTTTAATTTATGCATTAAGATTTAAGATACATAAAATTTACGGCCAAATTTAATTAGCGTCTCCAAAAACCTTTTAGCAACTGCATTTTTTTGTATGTCACTTGGATATGCCACTATTTATTCGAAGCTGAATATATGTTAAAGTAATATTGTATGTTAGATCGGTGCACTCAGAGGCGTTTTGGCTGAACTTCAAGCAAAGAAAAAGGAGAGGCAATGGAGTAGGCATCAGACAAGCGGGGAACTTGATGATGCCAAAATAGTTGAAGGTAATATGAATAAATATAAGTAGTCCACATAATAGGACTCAACACATAAGAATAAATTATACTGAGTGATTAAACAAAATGATAAATTTGAAATTATATGTTTGAGTTTACCTTTTACAATGAAGAGTTCACAAAAAACTTCTTTGAAAATGATTAAATGACGTTAAACATTGCAGCAGTAATTTAAAAAATAAATTCAGGCCCTGTATGTTTATCCAATTTCTACAGGATTTTATGCTATTGAATTCAAAAGTTGTTTTAAGAAAAGTAGAAAACTTTGTCTTCCAGCTTTTATCTAAGTTTGACCTTAAATTGTTTTTATGGATAGGCAACATGGAGCGATGACATCTTCAAAATGGCTGGTTCAGTTGGCAACAAAAAGCAAGGGACAGATTCATGTGTTGTGCTAATAGAGAGACATATGTTGAGCAGTAAACAGGAGTGACTGATGATAATGAGAAGTCTATTGTCATGCGTCCTATACACTACTCGCGAAGCGAGTCCGGCCGAGTAGTGTAGAAAGGTACTTCGTGAACGCACTTCTTCGAGCCCTTAGACTCGGTTCCAAAAACCGACAGCAAATGGAAGTCGCCCAAAGCGTGGCAATTGGACGAAGAAGCCGTAGTGTCTCTACACTATTGTATTCGTCTGACCTGGGCAACTTCGCGAGTAGTGTAGAGACGGGTAAACGCCTGTCTCGGTATTCAACAGACCTATAAAATAGACAAAGATTTAAATTCTTTTCATTCTGTATCTCTAGAATACACTATAGTAGAATCAGGTGAAATGCTTTAGGGAGTTCATGCCCCCCAACCGCGAAGGCGAGTAGTCGTGTACACGTCGTTGAATATTTCATAATACAACAATAATTGTTAAGTTTAAAATATTGCGAGTACCAGGCGAGAATAAGTGATAGGAAGATGGAGCGTGCGTAAGCATGTGTTAGAGCAGTGCGTATATAGCTAATCCACGGTAAAGAGTGAGATAGATTCTGACATATCGCAAAGTGTGCCACAATCAAGAACAAAATAAACTCTTCATAGACGAATTTCACACTTGCATCGAAATCAAGTTACTTTGGTTGTTGGACCACTTAACTTTGAACGTAAGAATATTTAAAATATTTATTTTCTAAACAAGAGTCGGCATACACATAGCAGTCACTTGTGATACATCGCATACGAGTGTCGGATTCTGACGTGGCTAACTTAAAAAGAACGTAGGACTATGAAACACACGTCAAGGCAAAAGAAGGGAACCATTTGTGAAGACCAACTTATGAAATTCAAAGATGAAATAAAACAATGATTCTGGAATTAGCAGCAACTCAAACAGAGTTTAAATAAGCTTATTAAAGATGTGGGACATAAAGGTCCAGAATACTTCCAACATCGAGTCTGGAAATGGAAAATCCCTGCAGTTTCTCTCCGACCAGTTTGACAATATGTCGACCGAATTGAAAACTTAGAAAAAGACGTAATGAACAAATACTAAATTCGAAACTGGAAAACAAATTGGAGGACATTGAAAGAAAACTGAGGTCAACACTGTTGAGCTAAGAAATGTACCCTATACCTCTAACAAGGAGGACACTTCGGATTTGCTAATAGTTCAAAATACTAGCAAGTACTCGGCGTTGAGTCCAACAAACGAGATTAAGGATGTTTCCGAATAAAGGTAAATAGGATTGAGCACTGTTGTGGCTGATTTCACACGGGCAACGAAAAACGGGGAGATGGTTAAAGCAGCCAAAATGTACAATAAACATCCAAATGAAGACTAATTCACCAACATTGGCCTGGTTGGGCCTCGGTACTATATACATATCAGAAGGTCTCACCAGTAAGGACGTAGATTGTTCTTCTGGCTCGAGACTTGCAGCATCAGAAGAATACAAATATGCTGGACGAGCAATGGCAAAGTGTTATTCGGAAAACCGACGACACACCGTATGTGAAATCAAGGGGAAGGTGACGTGACAAAATAAAGAACTCTAAGTGACTATTTTGCCAGTTAATATATTTTTCCCTGTTAGGCATTGGTTCAATTCAGAAGAACTATTCTACTTTAATTGTTGTATTTATACATTGTTATAATAGGTTTACATGACACGAAAAGCAGCACTTACGCATATATTTCTCATAAAGAAACTTTTTTATTATACTCGTATTAAAACTGAATTTATTAATATCGCGTCAATTAAAATAATGTCATGGACTGTCCAAAATAAAATTCAATCACAACATAACAGTAGCATGTCTACAAACACAAACGAATTGATGAATATCTATTGGTAAGTCATATATGTGCAATCCGGAATCATGTAAAGCTAATAACCCAAAATTCTTTCATGAATCTAAAAATATTAGCTCAAAATAAGAAGCATAAACCGAAATTTTGATGCTTCAAGTTATGCTGACTAGAACTGATATGCTTGTGATCTTTATATACTCACGGAGTCATGGAATAATAGACACAATACCCAGTCTCCTAAATTACCAAATGTATTATACAAAGAATAACAAAAACCAAATGATGGCGTTGTGTTATACGTAAAACATGGGCTGAATTTTAAAATTGATGAGCCCGATTTCAATAACGCAACATGTCTCTGTATTGAAACAATCTTAATACAGTTATCATCGCTATCTATAGACCACCTTCTACAAGAAATATAACACCTTTCATAGATTCCTTAGATAAAATACTACTAAATATAATCATTTAAAAATATTGTTGTTATGGGAGATATTAATATCGACGTAAAACTTGACAATAATGACCATAATTCATCTGAGTATTTAAATTTACTTAGTTCTCACGGCCTTTTGCGAAGTCACACCTATCCAACCAGAAATAATAATTGCCTGGACCACTCTGTAGTTAAAGCAAAAATACCTGTGATAACTTTTGTTTTTAACTCCCCATTAACTGATCACTCTGCCGTTATGACATGCATTGATGTAAGTCCTAAAAATGTGTCAAATCAGAAGGTATCTAAAAATAGAGTGGATTACGATGCCTTGTTGTCTGATATAAGAAATACAAACTTTACTGATATTTTAAATTCCAAAAACGTTAATTGGGCTTCTGAACAATTGGTCAATTTGCTTACAAGCTATCTCATAAAACATACAACTAAAATCATTATTAAAAGAAAATATCAATGTATCAAGCCTTGGATCACTCCAGGTCTTCTTCGCTGCATTAGGAACCGTGACCGAATGCATCTTAAATGTAAATCAGAGCCAAACAACGTTATCTTAAATATTACATATAAGCGATATAAAAACTTCTGCAATGATTTATTAAAAAGACTTAAAAGGACACATGAACAAAATGAACTTACAAAACACTCACAAAACCCTAAAAAAGTCTGGGCCACCATTAAAAATGTAGTTCACATCAATCAACACAAATCAATTCCAAGTGATTTACTACGGATTGCTGATACTCCTCAAGAATCAGTCAACCATGTTAACAAATTTTTTGCACAAGTAGGCAAAACGTTAGCAGATAAAATATGTACTCGAAATTTAACGTCCGTGGCAAACAGATTTACATTTTCGAATATACCTAGTTCACCTCACTCCATGGGATTATTCGAGAGCACTAATGATGAAATTATAGCTACCATCCTTAACTTAAAAAACGATAGTGCTACTGGGTGGGACGGAATATCTAGCAAACTACTAAAAGTAGCAGTGAAGTATATTGCACCACCAATAACTCACATAGTTAACCTGTGCCTTGAAACGGGTGTATTCCCTGAGGTTTTTAAAATATCGATAATACATCCGATTCATAAAACGGGTGAGAGAGACACTATTAACAACTATCGACCAATATCTGTTCTTTCCTCGATATCTAAAATAGTAGAAAAAATTTTGAACCAGCGTCTATCTTATCTAGAAAATGAAAATATAATATCCAATAACCAGTATGGATTTAGATCAGGTAGGTCCACTGCCGATGCTGTGACTGAATTATCTGACTACATTGCTACCCAACTGGATAAGAAAAATAAATGTCTTGGCCTATTTTTGGACATCACGAAAGCGTTTGACACCGTGTCAATCTCACTACTTTTACGCAAATTAGAAATAATTGGGGTACGTGGAAAAGCCCTTGACATATTCACTAGTTACTACAAATAGGACCCAAAGGGTGAAGATCGGTGATTACACTTCTGTTGATGAGCCGGTGCTATATGGTGTTCCGCAGGGCAGTGTTCTGGGCCCTACCCTCTTCCTTGTATACATTAACTCATTGTGCAATCTGAACTTAAAAACTGTAGAATTATCACGTACAGATGATACGGCCATGATTTTCTATGGTAAAACATGGGAGGAGGTTAAGAGCGTAACAGAGCATGGACTCCGAACTGCTACTCAATGGTTGCAAACTAATGTACTTACCCTAAATGAAACCAAAAGTAAATTTATAGCCTTGGTAAACGAATAAGTGAACTACTATCGGTAACTTTTTAATAAAAGTTCATACCTGTGCCCAAAGTACCGTGTATCCATGTCAGTGTGCGGAACTTGAAAGAACTAGCACAATTAAATATTTAGGTATCTTGCTTGACCAAACTCTCACATGGAACTCATATTCATTGAACTATTTCAAAAAACATCGAAACTTCAATATTCCACCGTTAGTGTTAATCGCAGATGAAAAAAGTTTTCCTGACCTTCTTTCGTTCTACTTTTATTAATAAATTCAGTGTTTTTTGGACCCTTTCTATACAATAAATTAACAAAATTTTAATATTTTATTCAATGAATTATTATGATTGCAAAAAACAAAGGTTTGGCTTAAACGGTTGTCTATATCAAGAAATTGAAATCTTTTCAAAATCATTCAATAAATCATTAGTAATACAATGAAAGTATACGTGTATTTTAAAATTTTAATTAATTATAGAGGGAGCAATGCGAAAGGAGATGTGTGTGCTTAGTATATATATATAGTAATGTATATAATGCATGGATATATATGTGTATGAAGTTATTCATCTTTGATATAATCTCTTATTTATGGAATCATTTCTTTCACCTATAATATAGAGAAATGGGTGTAGGTTATTATTTTGTTTATAATTTTGGGATTTTAATGTTTACTTTTGATTATTTTATTATCATAAATACTTGTATTTGTATTAATAAGCTAATTCAACCAATCCAATCTTACAACAAATATAAATTCACAGGATTGTATTGTCTCATACTGTACTAAATGTTTCATGGAAATTGAGAAGAATATCGCGTACTTTTCATTCGCTTTCTTTTTATAAAATCATAGTTTTTTTTTTTAGTCACGTAGGAGGAATAAGTACTATTTAAGGTCGGCCTAGTTTAGGTGCTAGTGCATGTATAACAAGAATAAGAAACAAATTAAGAAAAAAAAAAATTATTCTAAAATGTATTAATTTAAGTTCATAGTTAATGTAGTCGCAATAGTTGTTATTCATTGCTGCTGCATGACCGGCGGGCGGTAGTGAGTGTATACAATTTCGTGTAATACCCACCGCAACTAACGTTTGTAATTTTATAAATAATTTTAAGTATGCAATTGTATTGTTGTAAACATTAGTAAATAAATTTTATTTACTAATGTTTACAACAATACAAGAGAGCCAAGATATTAGTCAGACTTATAAATATCTTTAATTTTTTTTTTTATTTTTTTTTTCATTAGTTTTTGTAATTAACTGTGTTAGATTGTACATATTTTGGTTGTTTTTAATTTTTGTTTTTTATATATATTTTTTTGGTGTATTCTACTGTGTTTCTCAATTTAAATTTCACTTCAATATTGTTTTTGTTATCCTGTTTATATTTATTTTGCATTTATTTGTATATCTACATATTTTTCGGCACATGATTGTCAAATTAGTATTTATTTTAAATTTTAATTTTGTACACTTGTCATTTTTAGTTTTATGACTGTCCTCTGGCTTCACTGAAAAACAGCGTCCTGGCATGTTTTAACCGTGCCGGACACATGCTGAGTGAGGTCCTATTTGGCATTTTATTTTGTACTCATATTTTATATTTTGTATGTTTTTTTGCCAATAAAGTATTTCTTTTCTTTCTTTCTTTCTTTTTTCAATTTTGAATTTTTTTTTGAATTTTGAATTTAGGGTTGTATAGATTTAATAAAATTGAAAATGACTTCAATTATTTTAATTCTGTAATCTCTTTCTATACTAGTACTCAGATGAAAAGCTTTATTGAACTGTTTTTTTAGGTTTAACGGGTGAACGCGCTATATACCGAAGACGAACGGAGCAACCGCCACCAGAGGGCGCTCCTCCAGAGCGTCCTAAACGACTGCGATTGGTTCTCGACGTCTCGGGTAGCATGTACCGGTTAGTACAAAAGTAATTTATCTGAGACCGTACTTGGTATGGCGGCCCGCGTTTGAGATAAAGGTTCAACCCGACAAAATTGTTTGCTCTTTTTTATATAGCATCCGTGTTTTATGATTAGATTATATAGAGGTATTCTTTTCCGAATAGGTTCATTGGAAGCAGTTTTAACACTTCTATGCCCTCTGGTCATGATGTGAGCAAGGCAATGCCTCTCCTAATAATTTTCATGAAGATAATCCTTAGTGTAGTCTACATCCTTTCGCTTCCCTTTTACTTTCACAACACCCTTAGGCTGGTTTCATAATTTGTTGAGCTGAGAGCCATCTGCGCTCGCCAATTGTCCAGTGAAGCTGTGAAGGGCATCTGCGGCCAAAAGCGATAAGTCATTCTGGAAAAAAAAACAAAAAAGGAAAAAAAAGAAAGAAAAAATCTCCTAAGGTCCCCGCAACGCCCTAAGCCAAGGTCCAAGTCCCACTCTGGGACGCCCTAAGGCTATTTTAAGGCTCAGAGCCATCTGCGCTCGCTTATTGCCCGGTAAGCTTTAAAAGCCATCTGCGGCCAACAGCAGTAGTCAGTACGAAAAAATAGCTTAAATCCTAAAGAAATAATATTGAAATTATACAATAGCATCAGTTGTTATAACAACTGAACATAACAACTGGCCATATATGGCCAATCTGCATATCTAACAAGAAATGTCTGTGCATGCCACTACTGATAGACAGCTATTTATCTCCATTAATACCGCATTGCGCCCGTCACCTGAGACAACAGATGTTAGGTGTTATACACTCGGTAATTTTGCTAAATAGTATTTTTTATTTTGTTTTGACGTTAATAAGTGCAATCAGTAAGCCACAATTAAATAAATAGATTCAGATAATGAGTTTAAAATTTGACTTTGACCCCATAAAACCTGTACAGGTTCAATTCCTACGACGGGCGGTTGGAGCGATCCATGGAGGCAGTGGTACTAGTGACGGAAGCGTTGAGAGGGTACGAAGCGAGGATACGTTACGACATACTGGCGCACTCTGGCGAGGAACATGCCCTCGAGCTGGTCCGCCTGGACCGGCCGCCAGCTGATGAGAAAGAACGCTTGCAGGTGAGTTTAAGAAACTTTTGAGCTTTGGCAACTTTGGAGCTTTGGCACTGATATCAAAATTGCGGAAGAATTATTAAAACATTTCCATTTACCTAGCTCAAATATGTTTTTTGATTTTTAGTTTAAAGTCGATAATGTTTGTTAATTTTTTTTTTACAATTTTAAGTGATTTTAATTAAAATAATCCTTGTAATAAATATACTAGTGAAGAAATACTTGCTCCGAGTCGGCTACGTTTTTTTAATGTTCTCTCGATTTCTCTGGTTTCCCTTCATCAAACCCTGACTCCCTTTGGGAACTCCCCATCATGGGACCACCTCAGAAGTAATCTTTTCCCAACAAAAAAAGAATCATCAAAATCGGTTCATAAACGACGGAGATATCCGCGAACAAAAATAAACTACGGAACCTTAAATATATACGATCGAATTAAGTAACCTCCTTTTTAGAAGTCGGTTACAAATATTTTGCGACCTTTTAATCGCCTCGGTCACTGGAACTACCTCCGTCAATATCATGGAACGGAATAATATGTCGATATTTACTACCTACCCAGGAAGTGGTGTCACAACACTAGAATATTGCCATCCTAACTTGACGCGTAATTTTTTTTCGCTTGCAGATAATCCGCACAATGCACGCCCACTCGCAGTTCTGTTGGTCAGGCGACAACACCATTCCCGCGGCGAAGCACGCCATCAAGACACTGGCAACCGAGGACGCTGACGAATCCATTGTGCTCATACTGTCTGACGCCAATCTGAGGAGGTAATATACGTTTAAAACTGTTATCTGTCAAATTGTTTATAAAATTACTCTTACGGTAAAGGAAAACATCGTGAGGAAACCTGTGCGCGGGCCCACTTCGGATTGGCCGACTTCACGCTCAACCTTTGAATCTCTTTGCAGGCGTGCGTAGGTTTCCTCGCGATGTTTTCCTTTACCGTAAGAGCGTCGGGTAACGTACATATAATTTCGAAAATTCTAAAACACAATGGTACGTGGCGGGATTTGAACCTGCGCCTGGTGTCCACACCATTGAGCCTCCGACGCTCTATTTATCTATCTTTTGTTATTTAGTACTTATGAAATAAACTATAAAATTTATAAACATATGTTTTATGCCGACGTAAAAAACTATAGAATTATTCCTTTACCAGACGCATGGTAAATGAAGAGTTCTTCCCTGGATGTGTTTTTTAAAAAGAAATAAACTCCTCAATTTTAGTTTTTGTATAGAAAGTAGGTGTTGCGTGTATAGTAAAAAATCCATCAGCAAATTAATAAAATTCATTGTGTAGATATGGTATACAACCGGAGAGCCTAGGAGCAATTCTGACGTCGGAACCGCGAGTTCAAGCCCACGTAATATTCATCGGCAGTCTCGGCGATGAAGCTACATGTAAGTCTTCTTCATGATTACAGTATAATAATAATAAATATCCACTGACTATATAACCACTTATCAGTTGTTGGTATCCTTCAAGCCGCTGTCATGATCAGGCATATTACCATCAGATGAGCGTCCTGACCGTCGTTCACTTTGTAACATAAAAAATCTATTACGAAGCATTACTTAGCATAAATTATTTGACGACCCATTTGGTGATGCGGTTGAGACGTCGACTGCGACACCAAGGGTTCCGGGTTCGATCCCCGGGCAGTACAAACATTTGTGTGCATGAACAAGACTGTTTGGAATGGTCTGGGTCTTTCTGTGTTATGTATTTACAAAAAAAATGTATATAAGTATGTTTATCCGTTGTTGTACCCATAATACAGGCTTCACGCTTAACTTGGGGTTAGATGGCGCTGTGTAAATGTCATTGTATATTTATTTATTGATAGTATATAGCACTTCCAATATTTTCATTAGTATTAATATGTATGTCCGAGGAACAACGTTCGAAATGTTTTGGGGTCTACATTCCTATTGTCCATTAGGGTTAACTAGATTTTGTCCGCGGCTTCGCTCGCGATAAATTCCAGTAAAATAATTATCCTTTCCTAATTTCCTGTTAGACGGGTTCGAAACCGGGGCAGTACAAACATTTGTGTGCATGAACGTGTCTGTCTAGGCGCTTAACTTGGCGCTAGATGGCACTATGTATATCGGCGGAAATTTAATTTATTTATTTATAATTTATTTCAGGCTCCTTCGTAAGCTGCCAGCTGGCCACGCCCACGTGTGCATGGACGTGGCTAACTTGCCACAGATTATGCAACAGATTTTCGCGTCTTCTTTGATGCAAGCTGATGACAACTAACAATGCCAATATAAACCTTATATATATATTAAGGTACTTTTCAGAATTTTTGTATATAAAGAAAATAAATTTAAGTTATATATTGTGATTTTAATGTTACATAATGTGAATAGTGATATTTATTATTCCTATTATAAGGAAATGTATGTACCTAACCAAATACTATCACAAATACCATTAATTCAGCAAAAGGACAAATGACATTCCTAAGTTTATAATAAAACTTTAAAAATGACCCAAATGTTGAATTTTTGTAATAAATGTTAATATAGATGAAATTGGGATGGTATATTTATTAACAAACAGTGTTTTAAAATATAAAAAATTGTTTCATGATAAGAATAAAATATAATAATGTATAAATTAAATAAAGTTCAATATTTCTACCTCTGTACAATGTTATTGACTTAAGTGTTACCATTAGGAAAAATATTGTACCTATATATTTTTACTATTTGACATACAAAATTTCTAATTATTTTGAGGCTTTACAAGTTAATATACTTTTATATGGTAATTGTTTGTTTCATTTGATAATTTTGGTGGAATCCAAATTATTTACGTACTAGCTTTTGCAGTTGTTGTTACTTTGGCCTAACGTTTTTAACCCGCCATTTCGTTTATATAGGTGAGTTAAACTGCGTATCTCATAAGTATTCATTAAAATAGAATGATTTACAATGCAATTTTAATTAAAACGAAATACTTGTGATAAATAACGTATTTATTTGGATAAGGATTAATAGCATACTACTCAATATTATATATTTAATGTCATAAATCTAAACTAATATTATAAAGCTGAAGAGTTTGTTTGTTTGAACGCGCTAATCTCAGGAATTACTGGTTCGATTTGAAAAATTCTTTCAGTGTGAGATAGCTTATTTATCGAGGAAAGCTATAGGCTATATATCATTACGCTACGAGCAATAAAAGCGGAGCAACAATGAAGAATGTTTCAAAATCGGGGGATTTTTTTAATGCTTGGAGCTTCCGCTGCGTACGCTGCGTAAACGGTTTAAGTTTCGCAGAAGTCATGTATGAGAGTATTGTTTCCCTTTAGAGTTCTACAAAAAAGTCCGCGACAGCATATGTCTATTTTTAAGGCTAGCTCCCTATAACATATTTTTTGCAAAAAAAAATTTCAAAAATAATGCATCATTTGCGAAGGTGTTTTCATAAATATGATATCAATCCTTATCCAAATAAATACTTTATTTATCACAAGAATTTCATATTTAACAAAATTGCCCTTTTCATTATTCAACTTGAATTAATATGTGATATCGCAGTTTTAACTCACCTATATAAACGAAGTAGCGGGTTAAAGAGAGCGTTAGGCCAAAGTAGCTATTCTGCGGACGAAGTCGCACGCAAAAGCTAGTATAACAATAAATCAACGTACCTGTCAAGTGGTTCGGACATTTTTTGCTTGATATTTCTTAGTGATTATGCATCTAAAAAGTTTATCTAAGCCATCGAAGTAGGAAATCTTTTTTCTTTTTCAACCCATCGAAAATGGTCCGCCGGTCAGCTTTAAAATATTCTATGGAACATGAGAGAAAACCAGAAGCTATATAAATTACTGTTACTAATTGTGTCTGTAAAATATATTCGTCTACGCCATTTCTTATATGAAATGTTCTCCCAAACGCAATGATATTCTATATATAAAGGTAGATACGCCACCCGTGCCTCAAAACGAACCGCCGAAGAGAGTACAGTATGTACTCTTTTGTTTGGGTAAATGTGTTCGAAATTCGAAATATGTTCGGAACATTCGGAACACTTTTTTTTATTGTTTTGGGAGCATATCACGAATCCATACTTTTTACATCATTGCCTTTGTAAAAAGAGCGCACCCTTTCCTAAAAGGCAAGCAACGAACCGGTGACACTTCACAGTAAAATGATCACATTTCATCAAGTGTCCCTCTC
Source organism: Leucinodes orbonalis (assembly GCA_019425675.1). NCBI lineage: Eukaryota > Metazoa > Arthropoda > Insecta > Lepidoptera > Crambidae > Leucinodes > Leucinodes orbonalis. The sequence goes on from PQWD01001211.1 coordinate 15,849, forward strand.
GACTTTTGCTCTCAACATAAAAAAAACCGGTTAAAAGTCTGCCACTGCACAATATGCGAGGGCCGATTTTGCTCTGAAATGAGTAGTTATGACGATAGGCCTAATGTCTAGAGACCCTAAAAAGCATTTTATTGAATAAATTATATTTGAATTACTTTATTTATTATTATCTACTCTATACTTACGGTTAAGGAACATATCATGAGGAAACCTGCGCACGCTTATTAACAAATTCAAAGGTTAAGCGTGTAGTCGGCCAATCCGCACTGGGCACGCGTGGACGGCTAAGGCTTACACACCAGCTTACGGGCAGGCTCGTGCCCCTCGGTTGGGACGTTTAATGAGCTGATGATGATGATGATTACCTATGCCGAGTGGTGACGGCAGACTAGAATACAATTTGTCTTATTATCTCCAATTCCGCTATAAATGCGATCTAAACAACCTCGCTGTGACACAATATTAAATTTTGCACATATTCGTTCTCGTTAACATTGAAATTGGTAACATTTTTAGTCTATTCATTCTATTAAATAAAACACTATAGTTGTACCGGAATACCAAATTTACAGTTAGGTATTAATGTCGTAATTTAATTTAGTGGAATTAAGGCCTCTCTTTATGCGGATGCCGAAGGGGCGGTTGGGGACATAACGTAAAACGTATAGAACGTACTCAATAAAACATTAAAATAATCGCGGACAAACATACCTACATGCTAACAGGTCAAAATGAGAACCTTTTTTTGTACTTGTACTCTACGAGTAGGTATATATAGTTTCTAAAAGTTTGTCTGTTTGTTCACCTTTGCCCTTATTGACAGGAAGTTCGCTAAATAAATACACCGTATTATTTCCAATCATTTGTTGACAAGATGTTGTTTTATAGAGGCTTCTTAATTTACCATGACCTTATGGCGTACATTTTTAGTTAGGTATACAAAGGTTTTTATTTAATATATTTATGCTCTAAAGCATAAAGTTAATGTATTTTCGTATTAATTTTACGCAAGTCTTATTGTATCAGTCACTCACATGTAAATCCAACCCAGCGAAATTCCATTCCACATTTCACAATACTGAAGCCGAAAACAACCTTTTTATGCAAAGTTATCTTATTTAGCGAGATCCATTACTCAGTATTTTGCACTCCTTTTACATCAAGAGTAATGTCTTATACGTAAATATTTAATGCTGATCCCTCAAGTCACAAATATGGCGCCGCGTAAGTGTTTTAACTTTTTATGATAATACCTTTTGAACCAACTAAGGGCTTGATAGCGAGGCAACCGGTTGCGTTCGGTTGAAGATCGTGCTAGTCAATCAACTATCACAATGCCCGTTGCAGGACACAGGCCTTCCCGCACAGCATGGCTTTGGGGGTATTGGACCAAAACTCACCACGCGGACCCAATGCGATTGGTGGGTGTTAAAAGTGAACAAATCTTAAACATGAACTAATATGAAGATAACAATACATACATTAGCATCTTCATTATTTTATATGGTGTGCTCTCCAGTTTCTGATCCCTTTTTGATTACAGCGCCGCGGAATATGAAATGGGAGGTAAAAAATCAGGTAAGGATCTGCGCACAGTAGATATTTTATCTTACGACCGATTATATGCAATTTTCGAGACGTCGACTGCACTTACAATTCCTGTGTAATATACACATATGTATATATGTGTGCGTGAATTTTTAGCACACAAACCAGATATTTATCTGTTTTCATTTTCTTCGGGTACGTGGGTATCTTCTTTGTAAACGAAAAATGTAGATGATTTTAAATGATTTTCTTATTTATTAGGGCGACAAACGAGTAGACGAAGTGTTACTTGTTGCCAAACTTAAAACTTTCTTTCTTTACTTTTACTGTATACATATAAATAAAATTGTTTTTTTTCTGCATGTATATAAAATACGGTACATACGCCAAAATATCAATTTAAAATATTTATTTGTCTGTTTGTTCCGGTTAATCTCTGAAATGGCTAGACAAATTTAGATGAAACTTTTTGGCATGTAGCTGATGTAATAAGGAATGATTTAGGCCACTTTTATTTCCGAAATAAAATTATTAATAAAAAGGAAAATAAAAACAATGGCGGCCGCCTTTTGCGTGATCTGCTCGTTTTAACGTGACTTAACGAAGCGATTTTAGGTTATGTTTCACTGCGGATAATTTCTTATACCATTTGTAACACCGCGGGGCACAGCTAGGCCTTTAGGAGTGATACTCGTGAATCTGTTTGGTAAGTCCTAGGTTATTATTAAGTTCAATTAATTACCTGTAGGCCGCTACACTTAAACTGAAATAAAATTTTTGGTCAATTTCATATTGCGCTAATCATTTGACTAGTTAAGAAGAAATTGAGCCTTAACTTTATGGCAATACCGACTATTGAAAATGTCAACTACAGGATCGGAAGGATATCGTAACTACACCCAAATTATTATATAAACGTTTCTTTTAAATAACGCGATCGGCCTGCTGTTCTCAGTATCCGCCGAGCCTTATCCGTAATACTCGTCGGTCACGTCCAAAATGATCTCTTCACGTTGAATTCAAACCGTACCGCCCGAGCTTCCCTCTCCGGACCTTGGATGACATTGGAGCACTCTTCTAATCCCGATATTACAAATTCTATCCGGCGCATATCCTACATTTGCATCTCGACTGGAAAAATCCACGTCTGCACGTTTCTTGAATTGTGTTTGCATGCAAAATTGTTTGAACAAGAATTTTATTATCATAACTTACGAAGTTTTGCGACTCCAATTGAACGAAATAAGTTTGGTTTTGGAAAGCTATCTGCGCTTGCATGGATGTAACATCATAATGTTATGTCCATGTGCGCTTGTCACCTCAAATCAACTCTTATTACTTATCCTGGGACGTTTTGAGTGTCATCTGCGGCTAACAGAAAAAAATCCGACCGAAAAGAAGATAATATTTGCTTAAATAGCCCAATTCCAAAACCATTTACTGCGTGGTAGACTTCGAACTGAGTCTTCTAGATAGGTACCCCCGCAGTGCCAGAGATGGTCCCGTGAAATAGAAGTGTTTTGTACTTCTGTGTTCAGGATGAGGGCACTGTAGCTGGTAAAATTTCCGGGTAAAAGAGACCTAACATCTGTTGTCTCCGGTATTGGGCGCAGGGCGGTACTGATGGAGAATAATAACCGTTTATCAGTTGTTGGTCTCAATCAATGCCGCTTTGTCATGGTCAGGCGTATCTTTCTAAATCAGGTGAGCGTCATGACCGTCATTTACATTTGAAACATACAAAAAGCGCACCTTATTTTATATGTCGTTTCATTGATCACTGTTGTTTTACTTGCAATATTGTATTTTTAAATAAACTGAAATCAATAAATATTAGGTCAATTTATAATAGTGAGCAATGACGTCACATGTCAATAATCTCATACAAAATATATGGAAACGTTCCTTTTACGCCATAAACTGTAAACCACTGGATGTATAATAAGATCCATCAAATAGTGGAGATATCCGTTATCTTTGAGGTGTGTAATGTGACGATGCTAGATCACTTATACCCGGTAATTTTACTAGCTACAGTGCCTACATCCCGAAACACAAAAGTGCATAGCACTCTTATTTAACGGGACGATATCTAGCACTGCGGTAGTACCTACTTAGATGACTCAGTATCGAGTCTCCACCTAGTAAATCTGATTTTATCCTTAAGAGAAACCCCGAGCATAGCCCCCTCCATTGACCGTTGAGTGACATAACTAGAGAACCAATTTCGTAGTCCGTGTCAATGTCTCACCTGTGTACGAGTATGTTGGTACGTGTAGGACGCATTGCTCAGACTTTTGTTTTTAAGCATTACGGAATCGTCGACGTGAAGACTTGACGTAACTTGTCAAATGCCGTCCAGCCCAACTGATACCTCCTAGCTTCCCTCACGAAGTTGTTATGGCCAAGTTGAATAGTTTGGTCTAAGTAAACATATTCTTGCACAACCTCGAGAAGGACGCCATCGAAGCTTACATAATAGTAATCCCCGTGAGAATTGAACCCCATGACCTCCATATCGAAAGCCAAATATTTAGTACCTACGCTTGAGCACATTATCAGTATTTTCAGATACAATAACTATCGATAAAATATAATAATTCATTCCCATCACTAGGAAATTCGTCAATCAAATCAAGTTGTGACAACGTACCAGGTAGTGAAACGACTCGTAACACATGTCTCTTTCTTACCCGCTATTAAATACCTTAAGGAAAAAAGGAATGAAGTTATGCAGTGCAGTTGTTATTTTAGTCATCCTTCCATGTATTTATGGTTCCTAGGCTACCGACGCTCCTCTGTTTTGTATACCTAGAAATACAGACTATTATTTCAATAAATGTCGAAGTATGGTGAAAGTAAACAAAAGCATCATACAATAACATTGCACAATCACTTAGCTCAAGCTCGAATGTTCGTAGCCGCCTGGGACGAATGTCTGGATTAAAGGAAAATCCGCAGGTTTGATCGAAATAGCAGGGATTTTCTTTTATATCGCCTTTGGGATCTTAACTTACTGTTTGTTGAAATAACAAACGATTCTTTTATTAAATTCAAAACATTATTCTATAGCGAAATTATCTTAAACTTATTTTATTAGCAGATTCGATTGTGATTTTGCACTTCAATATGAAGGATTTGTTTAATTTATTTTTCACTATAATATGTTGTAGGTACCAGTTAATCACTAAAACAATCTATGTTTGCACAAATACTAAATCTCCTTATTAATTTACTAAATCGCATTATAGCAAGATTGGCAAGTGAAGCCGTCCATAAACTTTTAAATGAATATTGGTTTAAACTTTTTCTCAGATGGGTATTTCGCTGTAAACCGCTGTTAGCCTTTACAGCTTCACCGGAAGAAAGAAAATGAAGAAAATCACGGCATTTTAAATTGATTACTTCGTTAACTACTTCAAAACCAGTAGTAGCCTACATGTATTTATTTTTAATTAAAGCTTGTGATGAATCACAGAAGTAATAAAATAACAACAAGGTGGAACCCTAAAAGTGACTTTATCAAAGACATTTATACTGCTAGTTAATAAAAGTAATAACCGGCTTATACTAAACGAAACAAGAACGGGGATAGAATATAAACTTCTTGGTACAATACAAGTTATTATTACGACGTTAATAGGAAAACATGGCATTATTTCTTAGTTGATGGTATCACTAAGGGTTGTATGCTATTAATATAAATAACGTATCAGGGAACTGAGTTGTTTAGGTAGGTGTCTAGTTAGGAAGGTGTCACTCGCAGTGCCAAAATATTGTCCCTGGAAATAGGGGTGTTATGTACTTTGGTGTTTCGGATAGAGAGCATTGCAGCTAGTGAAATAACTTGGTATCAGAGAACAACTGTGATCTTAGCATTGAATAGTCTTGACGAAAAATTAAATCACTATCTCTCCTTTTAAGCTTATAAGCTTAAAAGGACACTCCCACGATAAGAAATAGGAAATAAATTGTAAACCAACAAAGATTTTTTATTTTTTTTAATATAGTCATCACTATCTTATTATTTTTTTCAATTAATAAGATAGTGATGACTAATGTCATAAAACTACGTGTCCCTTTATAGAGTAAAATGTGTACATTAAATTAGATACTTATTTTTGATTGCAACATCTCTTAAGCAATTGCAATTCATTGTTTATCTTCAGCGCGGCAAACAGCTGAATTAAAACTTTTTTAAATTGGTAAGACTTAGATACCAGCAGATGATTTTATACACGGTATCGATTAGGTGAAAATGGGATACTATAAATAACAACGGATTGTAACGGCTGTGCGTCGAATTTGGGTATAGTCAATAATGTAAAAATTATAGATTCGTGATATGCTCCCAAACAACCGAAAAAAGTGTTACGAATGCATTGACAGCACACATAGACATTTATTTCGAATGAGCGTACATTTGCCTACAACTGTATTCTCTTTGGTGGTTCGTTTTTGAGCACTGGTGGCGTATCTACCTTTATTGTAGAGAATATCATTGGATATAGTATCAAATACATGTTCACGTTAACGTGTTGACATTTGCGATAAGGCTTATAACAGTTGACACTTGCCGTGATGGGTCAGCCATATTGGCTTGCGTTAGTTATTGGTTAACGTGGGATTTAGTGATGGAGATGGATAAATCACAAATCCGGCAAGTAGTGAGAATCATTGTTTATTAATCAAGTATAGTTAAGTATAGATATTTGATTTATCAAGTGGCGTGCACAGAGATTATGAGTAGGGTATGCAAAGTGAGGGACAATAATCGCAAAAACATATTGAGTGTTGTTGATAACAGCAGATCGCCTATGGTTTCAAATCTGTAGAGGGAAATGAGCGACAAAGTGAGAATCATTTATTGTTTAATATAACGAAATAGCTTCTGAATCAAACATTGATATCTTCCACGATAGTCTGCGCCTGCCCAGACATAAACTGCTGAAGCATCTCGGAGAGACGTGATCTTCCCACTATACTACCTAGTTCTAAGCAAAGAGTACTAATACTCTATTGTGCTAAGGATATTGCATTTTTTTTATTGAGTTTTTATGTATTTTAATTATTTAACTGTTGTCTTCGGTGAATGCTGTGTACACCTGTTATTGACATACACACTAGTCTACCACTGTAAGGAAATTGTGTACTTTTAATGCTTTGTGTTATATGTTGTTGGTGTACCTAATTAAATAAATAAATATTTGGCGATTTATCGGGTTGTCTGGACGTACAGGGTATGCATTGCTTATTTGCATATATGGAGTGCACGCCACTGGATTTATCCATAAATCTTGGGTTCGGTCGTCAGAGGCTGTAATGGTTTGAAATTGAAATACTAGGATTGGTCTCATTGTTCAGTACCTAATCTGAATAGGTTTGATCGTATCTACTCTTTTGGAGATAGGAGAGGTTTAATCATTTGCTTACTGAAACAAAATTAGGATAGTTACCCTTCACTTATTTTATTCAAATCATTTAATTATTTATGAATAAAATAATGATAACTATGTCATTTTTTTATCGTCTTTTTAAATAGATAAAATGTAACAATCGCTCAAGCTACAAATCTAACTCAGGCATAAATTAAAACTAGAACTCAATTATTCAATTATTTTAATTAATGACAACATTTCTGTTTTCCAGCCGAACTAATCCCTGGGGATTGAGTCTAATGGTTCAATGAAAATGGCCGGTACTAGTATGGAGGTCAGATGAATGTGTCATTTAGTTAAATGTACTTAATAAACTAATGGATAACGCACCTGTTTGAACTATAATGTATGTAGTGTGTGGATATGACTGTGTAAAGGGGCTTGTGAAACGCAATGTTTATTCGTAAATCCCTAATGTTTGTGGGAATAAATAAATGAATAGCCACTGACATTCTCACGGCGCCATCTAGCCCCAAGTTAAGCGTAAAGCCTGTATTATGGGTACTAAACAACGGATAAACATACTTATATACATTTTTTTGTAATTACATATAAAGAAAACATCCAGACCATTACAAACAGACATGTTCATGCACACAAATGTTTGTACTGCTCAACTCAACCGCTACACCAAATGGGAACAAATAAGAATGTTTGCTTTGATCTGGGTGTTTTATAGGTATCATAATGTTCATATTTACTTTTATATTTGTAACTACATAAAATTCATAGATATATCCATCCAAATGCAGACAGAAAAGTTCAGACGCAATTGGTTGTACTACCCGGGGATTGAAACCGGAATCCTTGGTGGAATGTTTTGCAGACTTTTCAACCAATCCACCACAACGTCTTGATTATGCTACATACATTAAAATACACTTGCACTCATACACACACAGTGCAGTTTCAATAACTGAGAATTTCTTTTCATTAATTAATAAACAAAAATTGCTAACGTATATGTCGCAGAACAAAACCATCCTCGTTGGTAAAAGTTATACAACCCATTGCGTAACATAAAAGCAACTTTTGTGGCCCAGGGAGTTCGTTATAAAACTAAGTCTGCGGAAAACAAAAGTTTTGGGTTAATTTTTCGAATGAAGCCCAAGTACCTCCATTCGTAATTGGGTCCCAATTTCGAGTTTGAAAGTATCGGGTCTGGCGCTGAAATTCAGAAAATGTAGTCGTAAAATAACTTCTGGAAATTGTTGGAAGCTTTCTAAAAAATTAAAGATTAATTCCAGGTACTTTGGAAGTCTTGAAATAATTATGATATTTAACTGAATAAACTGTGTTGAAACCATCCAAATACGGACGGAGTCTAGCTGAGTCAAAATCTAAAAACTAAAAATATTTGTCAAAATTACATCATAGCCAGCAACTGTCACTTTGGAGACACATCTAATTTATTTAAGACAGTCCGTCCGTACTTTTTATACGTCCATGGTTGAATCATAATTTTGTAATCACAATGTAGACTATATATACTTACTATGTTTACTATTATTTAAAAGAGCAAAGATTTTATTGATTGTTTGCATTCAAACTACTGAACCAATTGGAAAGAAATCTTTCACAGATGGAATTGTCCGCTGAGAATTTACCGATGACATGGATTAAATTATATAAATTTAATTAAATTTCATCTAAATGAGTGACATTTCTCTCTCTCTATTCTTGTTTCACCTTCTGAAATGTTGCCTACCAACATATCAAACAGCAGGAAGCAATGCATGCATGGGGTATCTTAACTAAGCAACTTATGTCTTCATTATCATCATCATCAGCTCATTAACGTCCCCACCGAGGGCACGAGCCTACCCGTATAGGCCTTAGTCGTCACGCGGGCCCAGTGCGGATTGGACGACTTCAAACACAATCATTAAATCTCTTCGCAGGCGTGCATGAAGGTTTCCTCACGATGTTTTCCTTCACCGTAAGAGCGTCGGATAAGTACATATATTTTTGAAAACTCGAAAACATATTGGTACGTGTCGGGATTTGAACCTCAGCCCTCCGGTAGGAAGGCGACAGTCTTCACCATTGAGCCACCGACGCTCCTATTGAATGTCTTATGAATAAATTCACAACTAAAACAATAAGTAGTGCTGCATCAGTTTTTTCCGATTTGAACTATCTCCTTTTATTATTGATAATAATATAATGTCTTTATTGGCTGCCTACAAAATAAACCATAATATTTCACAAATAATGCAGTATGAAGAAAAACAAACGGAAGCATCTCAGCTTACGCTCATCATATCTCATTATATTTTTTATCTGTGGTTAACACCATCTTTAACCTTGACCCGTACAGCTTAAGTGATATGGAGTTCATATAAAAGTATGCAACGAATGACCGTGGGCGGAAGGGACGTTTCTCCGGAATACTGATGCGTTGCCTTGGCATTACAGTGTGCGTGGAAGCCCGTAATCTTCTACGTTGTATAATATTCTTACAGTCGATTAGGGAAAGGGGGAATACTTTTGCCTTTTACTCGTTGTTGTACGACTCATTGACACACATGTGATGAGTAGAATAATGGCAATTCATGATTATTAATGATTATAAGCGATTCACTCGTTTGCGACTCATTGCATGCCGTGGCAGCCTTTAACTAAGGGAACACTACAGTCATGTTTTTATAGAATTAAGTTAATAATTGTATGATGTTTTTGTTTTTTTGTGGCTGTCCTAAATAATATAATACATGTCTGTTTGTTCAGGGCTCCAATTCTAGTAATCTACATGACATTACGACACCTTTATGACTTTTAACCCAACTGTTTTGGTATTTCGGCACAACTTTAATGGTAATGTACCATTAAACAACGAATGAGTGAACATTTTACTGTTTAGAAATGATAAGATCACAGAATTAAATATTTTCTCTTATTATTAGTTCTGTGGATACGATCCTACTAGCACATTTTAAGGTTGGCGGAATTGAGGATTTAGGGCCCTGGTCTTGGTGTTTCTGTGAATATTATGTAGGTATATATTTAAAAACAATCCATGTCTTGTATTCATACAAAAAAATATTTGTGTAAATTGACGCCAAAAAGCGATGTCTGTTTGTCCATAGATATTTATTTATTAAAGCGCCTGTGCATCTGCACTAGCGCTGTTTAGATTCCCTGTAAGCAATAGATCACGAGACGGGCTATCAGTCAAGGGCGCGATCCCTTTGTAAAGTATAGCCCTGGCCCGAAGCGCTGGCGGATCATATTTTAATACGTCGGCAATGTATGACCTTGTTAGGTTGAATTATAGCTACGTGTGTTGTTCTTGATATGGTATTAAAATATACATTACTTTTCTTACTGTTTCTTGGCTACGCGATTCATGTATAACTAGCTTTCTCCCGCGGTATTACCAGCTTTATAAAATATACTCCCGTAATAAAACATATCATGAAATCGCTTCGTTAAGTAACGTAAAAATAAAGCGTTAAGTCAAATCGGCTTCCTAAATTTTTCTCTTAAAAAAGCATATAAAAAAAAGTAAAACACTTGGTTCTGTCGACTAGTTCTTGTCATACGTATAAGTTAGTATCCGGGCCAACTTGCTCGGCAAATATGACATGAGCATCGTTCGAATACATAATGTCGTCCATGCACTGAAAGGCTGGTAAGTAACAAATCACTACTTTTAAGTTTTTTTATATCAAAGTGGACGGACGGTCAGTGCTCTCACCGTGGTAAGTGATACGCTTGCCCATGACAGATATAGTGTTGGTGGGAATTAATAATTAATAAAAATAACCACTGATATTCCATCTTCGCGTCGGTGGCTCGATGGTTTGGACTGTCGCCCGCCTACAGGGAGGTTCAAATTCCGCCACGTACCAATGTATTTTCGAAGCACAGCGCCACATAGCCTCAAACAAAGCATTAAGCCTGTAATATGAGTACTAAACAACGGATAAACATACGTAAATACTTTGTTTTTGTAAATACATATTACACATAGAAAACCCGACCAATACAAACGGAAAATGCATATTTTCCTTCTGTGAGATTTATGAAAAAATATTTGGTAATAAATTTGAATTTCAGTAACAAATGTATAAGTATGTAAATAATATTTTTATACTTATTAAAATATAATGTAAATACAATATGCCAGTATCAAATGGAAACATGGTATTTTTAATTCCAAGGTTATATGCCTTTTAGTTTGCAATGCTAAAATGAAGTAGTTTTATGAGATGTTCATAATATTAGAAGAAACGAGTACAGTCTCTTGCCACGAAACGTTTGTTGTTCGGCGAAAGTTCTAGCAGTTATCATATTGATTGATCAAGGTCATCTAAGTTGAAGTCCTGTTTGGGTTAAATGACTCGATGAGGAAATTACTCTTTAGGATAAGCAAATTAACACATTCATTGCCACTACGAGTTTTACGATTCTCTTTAAATCTTTATCATTATATCATTACAACCTAGAACGTTTACTGCTGAACGCAAGCGTCCCCTAATGATTTCCACGCGGACCGATCCCTTGCAGTTAACATCCATCTGCTACCCGCCACCTTAACCAGGTCATCAGTCCATCTGGTTGGGGGTCGGCCTACGCTTCGTTTTTCGATATAAGGACAACTGCCTCATGGGCAATCGGTTCTACGTACTATGTGCCCTGCCTCTGCTCTTCAACTTACTTATCCCAACTTAACGATTAATTTGACAACCTATGTGGTGTAATGGTCGAGACGTCGGCTACAACACCAAGAGTTCCGGGTTCGATCCCGGGCAGTACAACATTTGTGTGCATGAACATGTCTTTTTGTAATGGTCTGGGTGTTTACTATGTTTATGCGTATGTATTTACAAAAAAAATATATATGACCATGTTTATCCGTTGTTTAGCACCCATAATACAGGCTTCACGCTTAACTTGGGGCTAGATGGCGCTGTGTGCATGTAAGTGGATTTTTATTTATTTATATTTATCCTGTGTTCTATGTCGACCACTCTAGTTATTTTTAAATACCACTTAAATTTTGCGATGGACTCGCTTGGCGATGCTTGGACTTTCCAGGCGAGTCGGTGCCAGTTCAACGAGCAATAAAAAACATCAGAATAACAAACTTTTAACAAATTGTCAAACTGTACTGGCTGGCAACAGTCCTAAACCTCCTGACGATCGTTATGTGAATTGTCGAGGAAGGCCTCTTATTTCAGATGTGTCCAGTGACATTTGTGAATTATCTATTGTACAAAAGTTATTTAACATCCAGTCCAATTCACATAGGTATAAGCTATGTGAACATAATTCTAAAAATGAAATCTTTAGTATAACTGTAGATGTATACGCTAGTTCGATATATTTTATTGTACCTACAATCAATCACAGATTTATAAGGATTTTCGATACGATTTGTATCGTTCGTGAGTTTCTTATGTTGGTAACCACCATTACTATAGTCGCAATACACAATTGGCACCTTTTCTCCTTATATTAGTTACTTACAGTTGAATATTCATTGTTGTAGAAATCAATAACTACAAAACTAGGACTAGGACAAGAATATAATATAAAAATTATTATCCTACCTTGTACGAGAAAATTTTCTATTTCTATGATAGTGATTATACTAACATTCTTATTTTATCTTACTCATCATACATGGTTGCCTATTATCTATGAAAGGAAATATATTTTTATTACAAATTACATTATTCGGTAACTAAAATATATTACACCCTAAACACTTAAAAATAATAAAAAAAAAACTTTTCAGAATCACCAATCTTCACAGCGGAGCTGGGACAGCATTATCTGCAAAATAAATTATGAAAATTTTAAGCTGTAGTACGGGTTCGGCGCGTGCCAGGCTTTTGCTTGGGTGCTCCTGAGCCGGCTACTGGCTTCACGCGCACCATTCGTCAAAAACAGGAACTTTCTTGAGCCTGACACGCTGCGATCGCAACCTGTCTTGCGGCTGGGGGTTCCGGTCTGCGCTCCACATATATGTCCTGCGGCAGTGATGTCGACCAGCTGGGACATCACGGTCTGTCTTGCCAAAAAAGTGCAGGTCGCTTCTCGAGACATGCCGCACTTAACGATGTCATATGCCGGTCTCTTGCCCGTCAACGTGCCAAGTCTACTGAGCCGACAGGTATTGCAAGAGACGATGGCAAAAGGCCGGATGGCATGAGTTGATTCCATGGAGGATGGGCCGGGTGCTAGTATAGGATGCAACTTGTGCAGACACGCTGGCCCCTTCCCATCTACATGGTACAATCAACAGAGCTGGTGCGGCTTGTGAAGCGGCTGAAAAGCCAAAGCATGCAAATACAGGGGTCTGGGCTCGAATATGATTTTGTTCCGTTCGGTGTCGAGACCCTTGGTCCGTGGGGTCCTAGTGCTTTGAGGCTTTTCAAAGAGATTTCCAAAAGGTTAGTTGAGGACAAAGAATCAGTCTGGCAATCCAAAGGGGTAACGCTGCCAGTATATTCGGAACTTTGCCGAAAGGGACTTCTTTTAATTATATTTTTTTTTATTTATTTTTTTTATTTTTAAGTGTTTAGGGTGTAATATGTTTTAGTATGATTTATTGATATATAAATAAAATGAAATGTAACAATTCACGATGCCATTTCCAAGTAGCAGAACAAATCGTTGAATACATTATGAAATGGAAAATATTGTAACAAAAATCGAAATAGCGATAAAAATATAACGCAGGAAGGTGTCCGCAAAATATTTGGCCTCAATGTAAGAAGAAAACACTTTTATTTCCTGGCGAAGGCGAGTCGTAATTCACAAAAAGTTAATCTAATCAGCACCAAAAGAGCAGAAAAATAGCCAAAAAATACACAACCAATATAAGAAACGGCGGGCGCGATGAAGACTAATGGTAGAAATAGCGGCAAAGATAACAATGATACAGAGAGCATGTCTGGAAATTAACTGCTATAAATATTCCAGCCTTCAAGGGCCAAACTGTTGTCCTGGTGTTATCTCTCTTTAACCTATCCTGTTTCACTGATGGACTTAGGTCACCTCCATTGTGCGCCAGATATTCTTCTAGGGGATCCTTTCAAAGGTTGTGTGTAAATTCGGCCAATCCGCATTGGGCCCGCGTGGATTTACTAAGGCAAACCATTTACGGGTAGACTCGTGCCCTTGATGGGGACGTTTATGAGCTGATGATGATGATCTTCCACATTTCTTTCCTTAATCAATCTCCACCTTTGGCAAGTCGGGGTCCATCCGGCTAGAAGACGTCCCACGCTACACGTATCAAGATGTGGTCTCCACGCCAGTATTTGTGTCTCAACGGCCATTGGTATTGGCACATACATAATTGGCCTATTGCCAATACAACTTGCTTATCTGAGGATCTATGTCTGGTGCTACACAATGCTATCAGCCGACGAGAATTATAACGTAAGCTAGGTTGAATATAAATTCAGAGAAATCGCATTAAATAAGTTCGAGTTGTCTTAAAAATTAGTATTGTATAAGAGAGCCATCAAAGCCGTAAATGAAATGTCTAAACGTTCTTTCGAATCATTAACCTGAGACTCATTCATAGATGGCGTGGCTTTCCTTCTAAAACGTCATCGAGTACGTCTCTTGTTGCGTGTCATTTTTAATTAATACCCTTAATAGTCTGGGTTTGAGGTAGACACATAGTTTTAGTCGTTCGGTCGTAAATGTTACAAGATTACATAGTCATTTCTTGAGCTTTGACATTCTCATGTAACTTAGAGATAAAAGTATATACCACGGCTCACTGGAGGAGTTTCCGAAGGAAACTAAATAATTCATATAAAGTAACAAATCAACTTTGGAGCCTATTATATTTTTTTGAGGATTTGAATTTCTCTGTTCCAATAGGCACAGGAACAACTTGCAGCACCGGTAACTTAGAAACTGAAAAGAGCTTAAACGCTTTTCTTGTTATTATTTTTTACACTGTGTTGCGTACACAGCTGTTGTAAAAAATAATAATGAGACATCATCGAATAAAACTAGTCGATAAACTGTTGTGGGAACATTTAAGTCCTTAAAATTTAATTACTTGTATTGTTTCACTTTTAACGTTTACGTGTGATGACCCATGTGGTAAATGGTAGAGACGTTGGCTATTACACCAGGGTTCCGGGTTCAATCCTCGGGCAATATACACTTTTGTGTGCATGAACATGTCAACCCCCACCCATACGGGGTGGGGGTTTCGATGCATAATATGTATATATCTACAAAAAAAAAATGAAAATAAATACACATTATTCATATAGAAACATACAATCAGACATTATACCCGGAACTCTTGTGTAACAGCTAACGCACAGACATCAGAATATCTGGTAATCTGTGAGTTGACGTCTCAACCATTACACTATTTATGGGACGTCAAAATTATATTTTGTTTATTTTATGATAAATAACTTCAAATACTTCAGTTCAAAGTATTTTCTTTATTGTAATTCATGAAATAGGTGATGTTATACTCTTAATATATCAGATGGGCCCAAGTATTGAGTCACCGCCCGTGGTCGCTAACTTTTTAAGACCAATAAAACTCGCTCCAAAGTACTCTCGCAAATTTGGGGATTAATCACGTCTACCAAGTCTTCTAAGAACCGATCACGTTTCCGAACTTAACATGAAGTTAAATTTTCGTTCCTTCACTTAATAACAATCTAGACTTAGCTATATCAGTTGTCTTAGCACAAGTCTTGTACAAGAAATAAAAAAAACATATGTTATTCTTGTTTTATTGTTGATATCAATTATATCATTTTTTATTGTGACCAGCTCCATGACATTTAAATGCACAGACATCCGAATATACAATTAGACTGGACAAGCCGCCAAGTTTATAGGCAGTCCCAGTGTCGCAATTTCTTTTCGGTTCTTAGCTGTGAAAAGTTATTATATTTCTTGGTAAATTTACTGATTCATTGCGATGATGGCATATTTCAATTGCACAGGATGGGATTTTGGGAAAAAACGGTAATTTCTTCTAATATTCGTGCGTCTTGACTCGTCTCACAGAGCGTAAACTGGCAGCCAGTGTATGCTCGTTGAGCTTACATTTGTCACACTTAAAAACGCGGCTTGCCCCATCTCCTGTATTGGGAAATCTGTGTTTAAATGGGTTTCACCAAAATTTAACACTGATAAACTATGTGTGGCTAGCAATGCTTGGTTTGTAAAAAGTAATTACTTTTAAAATAACTGTTAATCGTAGCAATTTGTATTTATAGCATAGATAAATAATTCCTTTTTAAGCCAAATCATGATTTTGGCATTATCTTCCTATTTTTAAACCAACATGTAAACATGTACTTTAATAACAAGCCATGTAACGTCTCTAAAAACACGATTGATGGACGTCGATAAGTTCATGGGTTGGTTCCTTCAGCCCGGAAACCAATCCAGGATCTTTAAGTGCATTACATATACTCAAAACAGGAAATTGGTCGTCAAAACGAATTGTATTAAAAATAGTTTCTTACCCAATAACCCTAGTTTTGCTGAAAGGCGTTTACGTTCAATTCTAGTAATGTTCTCACTTCCCTACACGTCAGAGTCCTTCGGACTACTTTACGCAGGCCCTTAGCACGTGACGGTACATCTAAATTCCTGCTCCCTATGTTCCTTCCGAATTGGTACAGCTTTTTAGGAGACGCTCCTGGGGTAAAATGAGATTTCACGTACAATGTTTATTTATGTAGGCACGCTTACTACGGACCATAGGTGATATATTTGACGACCCATTTGGTGTTGCGGTTGAGAGGCCGGCTGCAACACCAAGGGTTCCGGGTTCGATCCCCGGGCAGTACAAACATTTGTGTGCATGAACATGTCTGTTTGTAATGGTCTGGGTGTTTTCTATATATAATATGTATTTATTTACAAAAAAAATGTATATAAGTATATTTATGCGTTGTTTAGTACCCACAATACAGGCTTCACGCTTAACTTGGACTAGATGGCGCTGTGCGAATGTCAGTGGATATTTATTTATTTATTTATTATCCAACAATAAATAACACACTAGTGAGTAGTCGACTTGACTCGTGTCAATTTAAATAATTAATGAAATATTAATTTCATTACAGTGTATTGGTTTAAATATTTAATATTATTATTCGTATACATAAAAATAGGTCAAGATTAGCAGTGGAACGTCATAAGCTGATGATGATGATGACATCGAATTTAATTAGGACAAGATAAATTTACGCACGTGCCATATTTCACAAGGGCGTCCTTTAAAAGTAAAGTTTGGGATTACTTGCGATTTTCTCAGAGCTTGCGTTTGAGCAAACGTAATAGCTAATGTGTTTGCTTCTTTTTCTTCTTTATTTTATTCATTAAATATGTTATAAATATTCTAAATTCATAAAACAAGCACAGCAAATTTCCGCTTGACACTCACAATCCCCCTACATACTTTCCGGCATATTTTTCAATAAAACACCAAGTCTTTAAGATAGAGAGAGAGAAAGAAATCTACTAAGCTACAGCAGGCTAAATAAAAAGCCTGACCTATCTGTTATGGTTCACGACATTATTGAGATTGATTTGTTATTCACGCCGATGATCTAAAATACAAATATTAGTACAGTACAAATTTTTGTACTGTACTGGGATCGAACTCGGAACCCTTGGTGAAATAGAATCGATTGTTACACCAAATCTGCAAGTTCCATCTTCATTTAACTTCCCCAAAAGTTTGTTTATCTCTACAAAGAATCGAACAAATGTTGATTGGTGCAAATGGCGTACTACGCAATATATTATGTGCAAACTTAACAATAATATCAGTTTATTGATTCCAATTAAGTTTTAAGGTCAACCCGACCGCATACCTTAACAGTCGTAAGGCGTCTGTTCATTTAAGACTTTGAATGTACACAATTGTAAGATAAGTTTCATCATCAGCTCATTAAACGTCCCCACCGAGGGGCACGACCCTACCCGTATAGGGTGATTAGGCCTTAGTCGTCCACGCGAGCCCAGTGCGGATTGGACGACTTCACACACAACCTTTGAATCTCTTCGCAGGCGTGCGTGAAGATAAGTTTAATTTCATCAATTCTGTGGCTTTCACAAACAACATTCACGTGGTAAAAACATAAAAGAACTTTAAAGTTTAAAGTTCGCCTATGAGGCTTTTTTGAAGACGATTCAAAGAAAAAACAACAAAAAAAAAACGATTTACTGTCGGGCTGCAAATAATAACTTCGATATAAGCTTACAAATGTTTAAATCGACATCAAATAGTTTCCAGGAGTTCCCAAACTAAGCAAAGCCGGTATCTTGGGAAACTAATTCTAATGGGTTACAGAGTTTTATTCAATATAAGTAATAATTAATTTTAATCTTAATTATAATAGATGAGTAGTTTGTGAGTGAATTTATGTATGTTCGTCTGTATGTATTAAGTAGAAAGAAGTAAAAGAAAGTTCTTCATAATCACCATCAGCCATGTTGTCCTCACAAGGACTCCTACGAAACTACTCGTATGGGTGTATAGGCCTTAGTCGTCCACGCGCGCTCAGTGCGGATTCGCCGACTTCACGTACAACCTTTAATCTCTTCGTAGGCGTGCGCAGGTTTCCTCGCGCAGGTACATATAATTTCGAAAATTAACATTACTACGGATTTGAACCTACATAATCCAGATCGTAAGGCAACAGTACACAATATAAGCCACCGACGCCTTAAAAGAAAATTAATTTAATGGGAAAACTATAAGAAGATTCAAACATACGTTTAATTTGTTGTCAATGGTAAAAAAATCGCCGAGTTGCGGCGGCCTTAACCGAGTTTCTCACTAACTCGAGTTTAATTACTTGTTGAGGTGCGCCACTCAATTCCCCCGGTTATGCCACCTTCAGGTTTTATGCGCTTCTGCCTTTTGATTACGGTAAATTAAATGGTAAAGTACGATATCTCCTGTCGAACGAATTGGTATTAATAGTAATGAACTTTATTTTATTTTCTCTTACAAAGACTTACAGTCATATATCAAGTTACATGTTATACACTCGTGTGCAAGTAAATCGACTCAAGCCTCAAGTACGCATAACAAGTGATATAACTAAAAAATGCCTTAATATACCTCTATATAATGTTTTACATAATTAAAGCCTAGTAATTGAGCTTTAAAATGGTGTAAGTTGCATGAAAATCGATTCAGTAGTTTAGAAAAAGGTTAATGCTAATGATAATGTAAAAAATGTTGAAAATTCATACAATTTCACAGTATGGGTTATTGTGTTTAAATGAAACAAATGTGCGTAAGAAAAAAAATATTCGTGTCAATATTTGGTATTCCCTCCTCTAGCTCTGATCACTGCTCTCATGCGATTCTTCATCGACCTTATCAACTTTTTAATGGATGATTGTGGTATTCGACCCCACTCTTCTACCAACGCAGTCTTGAGCTCATTGATGTTTGTCGGAGCTGGATTCCTCGCTCTAACTTTCCTTTTGAGCTCGTCCCATATGTGCTCAATGGATTTAAATCGGGGCTGAGCGCTGGCCAATGCATAGTGTGAATTCCAACTTCGTTCAGGAAATCACGTGTGGCCCGAGCAGTGTGACATCGGGCATTGTCATGCATCAAGATGAAATTTTCCCCAATAAAGCCTTGATAAGGGACAACTTGATCCAGTAGAACATTTTCAATGTAACGATCACTGGTCAGACCTCCTCCCCGGCCTCCCCAGGAACGAAAACAAGGTCCGTTTTGCCTTCTAAGGAAATTCCAGCCCACATCATGCAAGATCCGCCACCATATGCAACGGTTTCCACAAAGCAGCACTGTGAAAACCGTTCACCGGGACGACGGTATACCCGACCTCTCCTGTCGCTGCCATGGAGACACATCCTCGTCTCATCTGTGAACAGGACTGACTGCCATTGCTCTATGCTCCAATCCAAATGTTCTCGAGCAAAGTGAAGGCGTGCTTGACGATGAGCTGTGGTCAACTTCGGGCCTGTAGCGGGTCTTTTCGGAGTAAGGTTAGCTTCTTTCAACCTTCTTCTAACTGTCCACTGACTGACAGTCACCCCGCGAACTTGACGTAGCTCCTGCTGCACATCTACGCCGGTAAGGTGTCGATTTCGGAGAGAGGTCGAGACCAAAAACCGGTCGTCACGCTCCGAGGTGCACCGGCGTCGGCTGGTATTAGGCCTCCGAGTGAAGGCACCAGTCTCTGAAACCTTCTGTATACTCTCGAGACAGCGGACTGACTCATATTCAAACGACGAGCGACTTCTCGCTGTTCAACCCTTCTTGCAACAGGGCAACGACTTGAGCGGCTTCTTCAGGTGTTGTATCCATAATTTTCTTCAAATGATGGCTTTAATTTGCAGAGATGTGTTCAGGTCAACGTCTAATGAGCGACTGATAAGAAAAAAACGATTACAGGGGGTTTTATAGGGGTTGTGTCGCGCAAGTTGTGAATAGAGCGCAGAGCAGTTTACGGGAGGTTGCGTTCAGTTGCATTCTAAGTACAAGTGTTTATTTAAATTACTGATATTATGCTACCATTTGAAAGCCTAATTACTAGGCTTTAATTATGTAAAACATTATATAGAGGTAAAATAAGTCATTTTTTAGTTATATCACTTTTTATGCGCACTTGAGGCTTGAGTCGATTTACTTGCAGCGCAGAGTAGATATATTATTTGAGACGTCTGAGTGAGAGACTGGCGACTGTACTAGGAAAACTGTATGACAGATTGCCAGCCTTTCCTCACGGGCCGAGGTGAATTGTGACATGTATAAGCTATTTGAATAATGAACTATTATAAGATTTTGTGTTTGTGTGCGTGCGTGCGTGTATGTGTGTGTGTGTTTTAGTGCGTGCATGCGTGCGTGCCTGCGTGCGTTTGTGCGTGCGTGTGTGTGCAAAACATTTCTATTTAACGGGACGATATCTGACACGGTGGTGGTACCAACCTGGACGACAAATATATTGTATAAAGATTTATTTCATTTCATTTCATTTCATTTCAGGAATTCAGAGTGTTTTCATTATATTATTATTAAATTCGAAATAATATTTATTTCAAGTATGGTTACTGTTTTTTGCTCCCATGTTAATTTTTTTGTTTAAATTAAGCTGTTTTCAGTTTTGCGTAGACTATTCCTCTAGAGACGTCAGTTATATCAATAATTGAGTTCTATTAACAAAATAATGTCAAGGGACTACCATTTTGCGTTTCGTGACAGTATTGTCGTTGGGGATAACTAATTAGACTATCACATGATATAAAAAGTATAGATTCGTGATATGTTCACAAAACAATCGAATAAGAGTGCGAATGCAGCGACAGAACACATACTCATATTTGAATAAGCGTACATTTACCTATACGAGAGAGCCTACAACTGTATTCTCTCAGACGCTTCGTTTTTGTAGCACGGATGGTTATCTACCTTTATATATATAGAATATCATTGACTATCACACTGACCGCCGACGCCATTTACATGTAATTATTGGACTTGACCTTATTCGGGACAAACGTAAACACTTCTCAAATTAGACTTTTTAAAATCATTTGACAAATTACATTTCATACTGAGCTTTGTCATCATCACGATTACATCAGCTTTAATGTCCATTACTAGGATAGAACTTCCACACACCATGGCGATGGGAGTTTGGGCTGATGCCCAAGCGCAGAGTTACTTTTTAATGTGTCGTTCAACGACGGTACCGATGATTATTTGAAATAAAATGAACTTGGTAAACTATCTGAACTTTCGGAACATTTCCATGGTAACTTAATTTCACGCTAGCCTTTCATGTCGTCCGTTGCCTAGAATTTCCTCCAAGCCAATAAAGCGTGATGTTCCGAAAGAAACTCTACCTTTTCAGAGATTTGATCATAGGCGATTCAGTTCTTCAAAATCCATTGCACTGTTTTCTTCTCAATCAAAGTAAGAGACATGCGAAAGTAGCAATGATTACGCTTGGAGAAGGACGATATCGACACTCAACCTAATGAACAGTGTATTGGTGAGGTGCAAATTCAATTCATCCTGTATCTGTGTTCCGTCCAACCAGATGAAAGTAAGAGCGGGATGGTGCTACAAATCCTTCAAATGTTCACGCGATCTAGTAAGCCAACGTAGCCTTTATTTCGCGAATGCTAAAGTTCGTTTTCGCCACCAAGTATTTGCACATAGGTTTTTCAGGTCGCAGACAGTTGTATATCCTTTTCACCCTGCTCCTACAGAGGGTAAGCAATCAGTCGCGATAAAGCCGTCCGGAGCGTCACTCGCATACCGACTAACAAATTTACAAAATCATAACATTAAAAGAAATACAAAATAACATAATATTTATTATATTTTATAAAATCTTTACGAGCTAGTAGAGTTGTATGACATTTGTAACGGAGCTGCTATTTTTGTAATCGCAAAGTTATTTGCCGATATTTGATAAGTGTTTATTTAATTGTCAAGTGGTAATAGTTCGCGATGAAGACGTCGTCGTTTTCGCTACGTGTTATGCGCAGGGTAAGTGACTGAACAGGGCTGGTGTTTGATTCTGCTTTGACATTTGGCCGGAGTAACAGGTTGCCTTCCACGCAACTTCTTACAGGTTGGGAGTCTTGGTGTATCGATGACCGGTGCCACACCTGGGTTTATTTTTTATTTAATAAATAGAATTCGATTAAGATCAATTTGGGCATGACAGTTTTAGTAAAGGTAGAGATTTTGGATTTCATTTCAACTGTGAAGTCCGTTGATTTTTGTTGCTTTCAGAACACTTTTTTACTAAAGAGTGGCACTAAAAAATATAGGGCGAGCAAAAATTATAAGTTTAATGAAATTATTATTTAGACTGTTCTTACTTTAAATAAGTTATAAAATCGTCAACAAAAATTGACAATTTATCTTTAACATTTCCAATAAGCTGCAGAATATGAGCTTTTTTTTAGTACGGGTAAAGTTTTTTCAGAAATGTTACATTAGCACATATTTAATCCAAAATCTGGTACCTAATTGTATTAATCTTATAATTGTAATCTATAATTAAATACAGCAGATATCTGCTATATTCTTAAAATGTCATTCCTTTTGAATAATATGAATTCTCATGCACTATATAAAAAAAACTTTATTTAAATAAAAATCAAATTCCTTTATTGAACTCATCAATAAAATGCTCCAAAAATATTTTCAGCTTTAGCTAACTTTAATAATCAATTCCAACCTAAACCAATTCTCAATGTTCTGTCATGGCATCCAAAACATTAAACAACCTATGGATCTTTGGTCTAACATATTTTTAAACAACATTACTTATATGGACTTTATTAGCATTAACGAGCTAATCAACTTTAAATAATCTCCCCGGCAACCAGTGTCAGAGGCAGTAATTTTAAACCGATTTCCAAGAAATCCCCTTTCGATAACAGTAGAAAGGAAGCAATCACTCCTCGTATGCAACCTTGAAGTACATACAGCACTTGTTACATTGCCTTAGTTGACCTCGTACTGCAATAGATTGCATATTCTTGATTTGAAGGATGCATATACCGTATTATCAAGGTAACTGCATCAGATATATTTTTCATTGCTGAAAAACATGAACAGGTTTTTTATTTAGATGAGTGTGCTTTATCTTGACGACTTATTTGGTCTAATGGTTGAGTCCTTGACTACTACACCAAGGGTTCTGGGTTCGATCCCCGGGCAGTACAAGTATTTGTGTGCGTGGATATGTTTGTTCGTATTGGTCTGGGTGTTTTCTATGTATAATAACTATT
Source organism: Leucinodes orbonalis (assembly GCA_019425675.1). Lineage (NCBI taxonomy): Eukaryota > Metazoa > Arthropoda > Insecta > Lepidoptera > Crambidae > Leucinodes > Leucinodes orbonalis. Next base: position 39,602 of record PQWD01001211.1, read on the forward strand.
TACAAAAAAGTATATAATTACATGGGTCGGTTGTTAAGTACCCGTAATACAAGCTTCACGCTTAACTCGGGGCTAAATGGCGTTGTGTGAATGTTGTGTGGATATTTATAATTATTATTGTCCTAGTCGCATCATTAAGGCAAGGCTTTTTGTAAGCTTAATTAATAAATGGAGTTTGACTTGACTAAAAAAAAAATAATGTCTCGCCAAGTAAAATGGGCGGATGAAATTTTAAATTGAAATTGAAATTGAAAAATGCTTTATTCAAATAAATCTTTACAGATACTTTTGAATCGTCAAAACAGTATATATTTTTTTATTGATCTAATGACTCTACCACCGGTTCGGAATGCTGCCATCCAACGAGAAGATCCCGGCAAGAAACTCGTGGGTTACTCTTTTCAATACTTGGTTTTACAGAGTTAATTGCGTGCGGATGAGGGGATGAGGGGTTTGAACCGTTATCATCTAGTTCAAAGTGTGTTGTCGGATCGCCAGATATTTTGTCGCTATTTGTTATGAAAATTGGTGGTTGTCGTGGAACCCAAAAGATGTGCACTGCCTTTCCATTATCAGTATCTTTCAACAATGAAAGTCATTAGGCTTATGAGACGTTATATTTGAAGTGGTAGAGGCCAGGTTAACTAGGTGGTAGACTCTGTACTGAATCGTCTAGGTTGGTGTTACCGTAGTGCCAGATATCGGTAGCGAAAACCAAGTGTTTTGTGTTTTTTCCGGTGAGGATACTGTTAAATTATCTGGTACGAGAGACTTAACATCTGCCGTCTCGATTGACGTGCGGCTGTTTCTCGAAAAATTATAATTACCTACTATTATTAATTTCCTAAGAGCGTCGGTGGCTAAGAGTTTTGGTGGCTCATTGCATTGGTGTGGAAGCTTGCCTTCTGGAGGATGCAGGTTCGAATCCCGCCACTTACTAACGCCCACGAAGAAATTTAAAGGTTGTGCGTGAAGTCGTCCAACCCGCACCAGGTCCGCGTGGACGACTAAGGCCTATACACCCTTTACGGGTAGGCTCGTGCCCCTCGGTGGGGATGTTTAATGAGCTGATGATGATGATTATTCCTTGAACACTGAACCTGTCATCAGGCGTAACACTTACTACCAGGCGTGCAAACCGTTCACTTCATGTCATAACATTGTCATGTTCCAGTAACAAAATCTTTGTGACAAATTATTCTAAAGCTACGTGTAGGTAAATGAAAAAACTCTGTAACCAATGATATACAGGTAGGGAGGTAGAGTGATAAAAATACATAATAACGATTGATGATTCAAATATATGTTAAAGATTATTTGAATAAGGTACTCTTTTGGTAAGATTTGATTTGAAAAGGGTGAGATAAAAGCAAAATTTATTCGTGGTCAGAGTTATCGATTCCGTTATAAAAACTGTGTAGGGGAAATTCCGAAGCTGTTTGCTGTGGGAAAATTTAACACATTAATGTCTGTGTTGCATATTCCATTCGCATTGTAAGGAATGGGTCTTCGATGTGGTTAAAGAGTTAAACACTCTTACTAATGCTTTAACTACGAGTATACTAAAATTATTTCCATAAATCGTTTACTAGGGAAAACCTCAGTTTGATTTGTCGACTGACAGCACTGGCAAATTTAATAGTTAATCAGCAACCCTTAAACCGTGTTCGTGGGTATATGGTCTTAGCGTTGGGTTTCTCTCACAAATCAATCTCTTCGCAGACGTGCGTGAAGGTTT
>PQWD01001211.1:42259-140488 GCA_019425675.1 Leucinodes orbonalis
AACGCGCGCTTAAATTAAAAAAGAAGCGCACCATAGATTACGAAACGACCTCTGCGGTCACACTGGATGAATTTGCTTTATTAATCTGCGGGCTTGGCTGGTCGCGTGACGATCATTATCAAAATTAAGGACTTACATAAATTATTTTTGTGCATTTTTACGTCTGTTGGTACTAGTCTTGAAATTTTTCGTGAATTTATGTGATTATATCATAAAATATATTTTAAAAAAGTATTAAAGTCTGTTTTAGTTCCTATCCATATAACAGCTTAGATCCTCAGTTTAAGGATGGATGGCATTGTGTGCATGTCATGGCATTTATTTCTATGCCTATATTTTATTTCATAATTACTTTATAGTAAGGCTTAATAGTGATACAATGTAATATTCTATTTGGATAGACGTTCATACGACCTTTATGTAACAGATTCGCTGCGTATTTTCAGAAATCCTGATCACAAATCACTTAATAAATGACCGGGTTTGTTAGGAGACTAACATCTGTTGTCTCGAATGATGGGCGCAGTGCAGCATTGACGGCGAATAATAACTATTAGTTGTTGTTCTCATTCAATGCCGCTCATGGTCAAGCATATCACTTACCGTCAGGTGACCGTCCTATTTTGTTACATAAAAAATACATTATAATGGCTTGCTGAATCATTACTTCAAATGCGGGTCGGTAATGCCAGCGTGAATAGTAATTAAATACATAATGAAGTCATTCTATGAACGGCATTGAAGAGCACGATTTTCGTATTCAAATTCATTGGTACAGAAGTTTTTGAATATATAAATCTTCCTAGTTTTAGGTTTGCGGTGGCGTGATTTTTTTTTATTTCATAGGTAGGCAAACGAGTGATATCACCACCTATGGACACTCGTTACTCCAAAGGAGCTGCGAATACAAAAAAATGCTGAACCAATCAAGCAGTTTCGACTTAGTTATCTCATTTTTTTTATTGTTTCTCATTAACTAACTGTACAGGGGTAGGGACAATGATATTCTGTATAAATAAAGGTAGATACGCCATCCGTGCCTCAAAAACGATCCGCCGAAGAGAGTATTTGTACTCTTTTGTTTAGGTTAGTGTGTTCGAAATTCGAAATATGTGTATATGTACTGTCACTGCATTCGGAACACTTTTTTCGATTGTTTTGTGAGCATATTACGAATCCATACTTTTTACATCATTGGGTAGGGACAAGTCAATGACTTTTAGCACAAATGGACTATTTGCACGATATTGATAACAATATTTATTTATTTTAAATGACGACTAAATAAAGAATATTTTAAACGACTACGAATTAAAAAAACGCGCCAAAAATTTGGTATCTCCTGTCAGGTTAAAAAAAAACCGAATCGTAAACTGACGCGAACCAGTGACAAGTTGACTGCTGAAAATAAATAGATGACGTCAGGCATCGAGACGCCATTTTGGCATGGCGCCGAGGATTGTTAGGGATGCCTCTCGTTAATAAAATTAAGCACATGAAGCACTAATACAACTATTGCGTCAAATATATAAATACTAATTTACGATTAGTGTCATTGACTTGAAAAACGATGTGTTAACAACATTTAGGGGCCGTGGAAGACATTTAATTTGATAAATTAATAATAATACATATTTTTTAATTTACTTAAATATGTGATTTCTAAACAATGATTTGTGTATCTTAATCACAATATGAGTATTAAAGAACAATGTTGTAGCTTAGATTACGTTTACATTTGACCAAAAACCATTTTTAAAATACAAAAGTTAAGTCCAATATCTAAAAAGGGTATAAAAACTAATGCAAAGACTCAGGCAACTTTATTTTATCTTCTATCATATTGATCATTTTAATACAGTCGCGTTCTGTCATTAGCAAAATCAAGATAAAATCGAGTTCCCTATCATCGGTCGGATATGGCGACAGGCCAATAGTGAATTTGGTATTACATAAATTAATTTCTTGAAATTAAACAACACACATACGTAGACGTAGGCGTGTTTTCGTCATGATGACGTCCTTTCTCATTATGCGATGTATCTTCTTACTAATCGTGAAAGTTCCACATTTAGTGGTGAAATGAAACTTGTTTTTTTTAATTATTTTAGTGACGTGCCGTTCACTTTTGCTTACTAATCCTTATCATAGGTACTTCGGATTATACCAAAAGTAAAATAAAATACCATTTTAATGAAACCAGGCATAATGACTACAATATTAACGTTACTTGATATAACAAATTATTTATGCATTATGATATTAATTATGTCATGCAGGTATAGTCAAATAAATGAATAAAGTGACTTAGGTGTCGGAGTTTCTAAGCCTTGGTTTTATGAATTAATTCGATGAACATAAATAATTTTAATTTCAGGCAATCAGCCTACAAAGTTGTGTCCAAACCGAGAATGTGTTTCTCGGTTTGGACACTAAACTAATAAAAAGATCTACTAAACTCAAACAGTGGAGGCAGTAGTATTGTATATAATACGTTCATAAGTGCTTTTTGTAAGCCTAATTTGAAATAAATGTTTTTGACTTTGACTTTGACTATAATACCTAGAAATGTATTAGCAAATTTGACATTTTTGAATGGCTAACTTAAAATATTGTATTTTCCTTACTGTTTATTCCTTATTTGTTGGTACACAATTAAAGTATAACGCTTTAAACAACCCTGATAAAGCCGAATTCCAATTATGACAGCTGTAAAATAAAACTTCAAGATGGCCGACGATAAACGTTAAATTCGAGTTTATTGCTGGATTTGAGAGCTCAGAATGAGTTTAGGTGAGCAGTTTTAATGATCACTGGTTTATGGTTTTAGATAAATTATAAAATGAAGCCTTATACCTACAAGTGACTGTGGATGTTAATGATTAAATAACACTTTTAAAAAGTTATTTATATTATAAGATATATTGTAATTTTTGCCGTCGAGTCACGAACATAAACATGGCGTTTTTATTACTTGTTGCTCACATAAACAAACAAAATTTTCATCAAATATTATGTTGTAGTGAAGAGACACAAAGGAATTACATATATTGTTACAATCCACAAGACTAACCGATCGTCCAACCAGTGACAAGATTACGTTATTATTACGTAAATCAGCACGATTTAGATGGCATTCCTATTTAAAACTATAAGAAAACAATTGGTATTTAAGAAGGGTGTTTTTAAATCATGGCGATAAGCTGGGAAATACAGTTATACAGCCATACATGCACTTGCATAATTTATGTGTATTATGGCGTCCAGTGCAAGAGTCAACGAAAATAAAACAGGTTATGCCAGATAGCCACGAAAGCGGTACTGTACCAGAACTTATATGTAAAGTTGTTAAATCATCTTATAAAAGGTCCCGTTTATAAAATGAAGAGATTTGTGAATCTGAATAAAAAGTTGATTAACTTTAAAATGTTCTCTTACTTACATATCCGAAACACACCTTTTGAAATTGCGGAAAATCCCATATAATTGAAAATTGATTTGTCTTAAGTAAATACGATTGACAGATGTAACTTTTAACAGCGAACAATAGAGATACGGCCTTGTTAAATATATAGCTGATAACATGACACTGAATTGACTTTGTTCCAAATATAGTATAATCTCGTAAATGTATATTTCTTTTAATAAATTCATCTTATGCAATTAATGATTGTATAATTTATCTCTCTCTCTCTCTCTCTAACCTATCACAGTCTACTGCAAGACAAAGGTCTCCCTCATTTTGCCCCAGAGAATCTTTATCCTCCGATTTTATCATCCAGTCTCCACCAGCATTTTAAATACTCTGCAACCAATAAATATAAGGTCAATTGATGATAGTGAGCAATGACGTCACATATCACTAATCTCATACTAAATGGAAACGTTCCTTGTGACAGTTCATAAAAAGTACTTAGCTATTCGTGGTGTCAACTACCGGATTAGCAAGTTGAAGTGGCAGTGGGCAAGGCAGATAGTGCGTAGAACCCATGGCCGATGGGGAAAGAGGGTTCTTGAAAACCCTCAACAAATGGAGCGATGACCTGGTTATGGTGGCGGGTAGCTTATGGATGTCAACTGTTAAGAATCAGGAAGTCACTAGAGGAGGCTTACATAAAGACATACACATTGTACATAGAAAACAAAAAAACAGACATGTTCATGGCACACAAATGTTTGTACTGCCTTGGTTACAGTAGCCGACGTGTCAACCATTACACCAAATGCGTCGTCTTAATTATCTCGGTATATGGAGGCTACACCTGAAAACAATGCCTATTGTCGCGATAATTAATGGCATATCCCGTAAGTGTGGCCCCAGCATTACTATAACAACTTCGTAAGGGACGTCAGTGGACGCGCCTACATTTGTTATTTGTATTCAATTCGTACTTCTACCGAGCGAAGGTCAACAATTTTGTTTATATCCCAAATGTTTGTACTTCTGACTAGGGTTGTTGCGAACATTCGCATCCGCATCCGCAAATGCGGAACTTCCGCATAGATTTGGACATCTGCATTAATCAGTGCGGATGTTCATGCGGATGTGAATATCATGCAAGTAGCTACAAGAAAGAAATTGGGCGAGCCCGCGAGTCGGTCGCACGTGGCAATGACCAATGGGAGCGATTAGTAGTAGTAGTTATTAGGAGCGACAGTAGGTGTTTAATATAAAAATAAGTACTTATGTTGATTTGATTACAACAAAAATGTAAATAATTAAGTTATCATTGTTTTAATTCTTCATAAATAGATTTTATTTAAATAATATCTTAAACATTCGCATCCGTGGATGTCAACCTTCAAAACTCCGCATCCGCATTAGTATCTGCGGATGTCAGCCTTCAAAACTCCGCATCCGCATTCGCATCCGCGGATGTGAAAAAATCTGCATCCGCAACATCCCTACTTCTGACATACAACGAATGTACGAAACCATTGTGGACAACTCATTTTCACCTAACATCTTTCACGATAGTGATTTTTTTGTATTGGGCGTAGCGTACCTTGAATTCTATTCCTGTATCAGTTTGGGGGCCCAATGAAAGGGAAGATAATCCTCACAAAACTAACAAAAATGCTTGCATATACTTTTGTTGTTTTGTTTTCGTATTGTTGTCAATGTTGCTGAATATTTTTGTTACTAAGTGTACAGGCCGGTCAAGACGCTCACCTGATGGTAAGTACGCTGACCATGAAAGAGCGGCTATGATTTAGACCAACCACTGATAGACCATTATTCTTCATCAACGCCGCACTGCGCCCGACACCAGAGACAACATATCTAAGGTCTTACTATACTCATGTGTTACCTTAACAAATTACTTTGCTTACTACAAATTACTTATAACTTATAAGTTTTTTTATGTCATAAAGTAAACGGAACTGTTAGTTTGCTCACCTGGTGGTAATTGATACGCCTGACCACAATAGGTGAAGTGTTGGTGAAAATGAATAACAGTCATTATCTTCCACCAACACTACCCTGCGCCCGTTACCGAAACGACAAATGAAAAGAAAGAAAAGAGACCCAATGTTTTTTTTTCTAATTTGAGTAATGTTTTTAGTTTCAATGAGAAATGAGATTTTTATATGTACTGTTTTAATATGGGTAATTGTGGCCTGAAAATAAACGAATTTTATTTTATTTATTTAATCTCTTATACCCAGTAATTTAATTAACTACAGTGCGCTCATTTCAAAACACAGAAGTGCAAATCACCTTCCGAGACGACTCCGTACCGAGTTTACCACCTAATAAAATACTATTCTGATTCTTAAGTTTAATAACAAGTTGCAATAAATGTGTTTGAACGGATACTATCGAGTGTTTTATTTATTTGTATTTTTCTTTATTGTCAATATTAAAATGATGTCAAGAGCTCGCAATCTATCATGAGAACCCTCCAGTGCGTAATTTACGTTAATTACTGTCCTACAAAAGTTAAGTAATTAAAAAATATACTTATCAACATGTAAAATAAATCTCTTAGGGTTTTATACAATTGCCTTAAGTTTGACAAAGGTAATATTATTACCTATGTCAAACTTAAGACTACTTTAAAACAAAGATTTACTTTGCAAATACATTTAATTGATTTTATTTTCTGACATTACTGATATTTGGTGTTGCGGTTGAGAGGTCGGCCGCAACACCAAGGGTTCCGGGTTCGATCCCCGGGCAGTACAAAATGTGTGTGCATGAACATGTCTGTTTGTAATGGTTTAAGTGTTATCTATTTATAATATGTATGTATTTACAAAAAAAAAATGTATATAAGTATGTTTATCCGTTGTTTAGTACCTACCCATAATACAGGCTTAACGCTTAACTTGGGGCTAGATGGCGCTGTGTGAATTTCAATGGATATTTATATTTATTTATATAATATTATTTATATAAATTTTGTGAGCGGTGGCTCAGTGGTGTGGACTGTCGCCTTCCTACCGGGAGGGCTGAGGTTCAAATCCCGACACGTACCAATGTATTTTCGAATTTTCGAACAATATATGTACGTTATCCGACGCTCTTACGGTGAAGGAAAACATCGTGAGGAAACCTTCATGCACGCATGCGAAGAGATTCGAAGGTTGTGTGTGAAGTCGTCCAATCCGCACTGGGCCGCGTGGACGACTATGGCCTAATCACCTATACGGGTAGGCTCGTGCCCCTCGGTGGGGACGTTTAATGAGCTGATGATGATGATGATGTTATAATATTTATTACTGAAATTGTATTTTTCAAATTTGTATTCTATCCTACATGTCACAATACGTTAATAATGTTTGACGTTCCAAGTGGTTTAAAGGTTCCAAGGGTTCCGGGTTCGTACCCTGTGAAGTGCAAACAGTATGCGAGTGTCTGATTGTATTGGTCTGTAAACTTAATGAAAAAAAGCATTATGTGTCCCCACCGAGGGGCACGAGCCCTCCCGTGAAGGGTGTGCCTTAGACGTCTACTGATTGGCCGACTCCACGCACAACCTTTGCATTTCTTTATTGGCGGATTTACCAATTGGCTAAGTAGGCTGGAGCATAGGACGGCATATTTAAAGGGGCGGCAAATTTAGCCCAAATATTTTGTTTTCTTACAGAAATAGAAAAAAACACTTATAATTCAATGTTTTCACATTACGTCCGTAATCCGTATATAAAAGATACTACACAAATCCTAAAGTTGCAATTTCAGAATAAATGTTATCCCACCAAAAACATTTTTAACGCATTCAATTTCAAAAGTCACCAGAGGCGGCAAACATCTTTATCCTACTAGCGGCAAATTTGGAAATCCGCCATTGCATTTCTTCGTAAGCGTGCGCAAGTTTCCTCGCAAAAATCCTAAAAGACAATGGTACGTGGCGGAATTTGAACCTGCACCCAGATTGAAAGGCAACAGTCCACACCGACGAGCCACTGACGCTCTAGATAAGTATGTTTATCCGTTATTTAGTATCCATTAAAAGCCGATTGCTTAATTGGTTAGACGGCGCTGACGTGAATTTCTGTGAATATTAATGAAATTTAGTTTAAATATTTGAATAGTACATATATTTTCGAAAATTCGAAAACACATTGGTACGTGTCAGGATTTGAACCTCAGCCCTCCCGGTAGGACGACGCTCTTACGGTGAAGGAAAATATCGTGAGGAAACCTTCATGCACACCTGCGAAGAGATTCGAAGGTTGTGTGTGAAGTCGTCCAACCCGCACTGGGCCCGCGTGGACGACTAAGGCCTAATCACCCTATACGGGTAGGCTCGTGCCCCTCGGTGGGGACGTTTAATGAGCGATGATCGTGATGATCATGGGTTCAAATACCTAAATAATCTATATGGCAAAACAACGTTTGCCGTGTCAGATAATTATTGAACTTGATTCAAGTGTAATCCCACCAAAAACATTTCAATTTTCATTTAAAATGTTACCAAGACGACCACACAAGGTTTGCCCTGCGAAAAATCACATCTCATGTAAAGCCCAGCTTCTGAATCTACACCAATGATATTCTGTCTGTATATATAAAGGTAGATACGCCATCCGTGCCTCAAAAACGAACTGCCGAAGAGAGTACAGTTTGTACTCTTTTGTTTAGGTAAATGTACGCACGTTCAAAATATGTGTATGTGTGCTGTCACTGCATTCGGAACACTTTTTTCGATTGTTTTGTGAGCATATCACGAATCTATACCTTTTTTATATCATTGATCTACACGGCCTAACTCTACCAACTCTAACTTCAACAAATCCTACATATCAGTAAATATTGTATAATTTGTTAATAAGGATGATTTAACAAAAAGATTTAACTTCAATCATTAAAAGGCTACTTTGAAATAGCTACTTGAATTCCAACGCACTTGACCGCCTTTTTTATCTCGACCCGTCCATTGGCCCCAATTAAGGCGGGCGCGATTCAAACAATCAAGCAAAATGGCCGCCGCAGATCATCTGTTTCGATTGTCAAACTGTTTTGTTACCTATATTTATCTCAATGTTTGTTACAAACCACTATTTTATTTTTCTCAGCTAATCCCCTGACATGGTGGTCAGAGACTTTATTTATTCTCTTTTCTTTTCTTTCTTTATATTTTTTGGTGTTTTTTGTATTTTTATATCTTAATATTTGTTTTCTTTTTTAATTCATCTTTCGTTTTACAATATTTACTTTTTTATTCAAAGTTGCTACTGCTGTTGAACGCAGATGGCCTTTACAGCTTCACCGGGCAAATGGCGCGAATAAAAATTTACACGAGTCTTAGGGGATCCCAGAGCGGGACTCGAACCTCGGCTTAGGGCGGTACGGAGAGGCTAGGTTACCTAACGGCCTGGCACAAGCCCGTTACGCGAAAAGGGACCGAGTTCCCTAACTGTGTGTGTGTGTGTGTGTGTGCGCGCGCGCGTGCGTGTGCGTGTCCGTGTGCGTGTGTGTATGTGTTATATTGTAAGGGTTTGAAAATAGTTACTATCGAGTTTCCTGCCGGCTCTTCTCGAAGAGCCTTCTTATTCCGAAATTCCGAACCGGTTGGTATTGTCATAAAAATATAACATGTCAATTATTATTTTCATAAAAATATATAATAACAATTGACGATTGAAAAATATCTGTGAAAGATTTATTTGAATAAACATATTTTGAGTTTGAGTTTATAGCAGAATGAATTGTCTAATTGCATATTAAAAATCGTAATAGATCGAATGGAAAATTTTACTATTTCCACACAATCACGATCCTATTAGCCTATTTTAAAGTTAGCTGAATTAGGGCTTTGGGTCGGTGTGACTATTTATCAATCTGAAAACATAGTCAATAAAAAGTACTAGTGCCAGTGGTAAATAAAATTAAAAAGAGACACGACCTTCCAAATTTTATAATGTTATTGTTAGGTTGGTACCTATCTACAATATTTGCACAGTCGGGCTTTACCAAGCGATAACTTGAAATAACTGTTTGTGCCAGATTTAGTTTCATAATCTTGAAGAATTAAATGCTATCATATGATATTGTTACGATTTGAAGGCTCGTAGCACTCATAGTCAAAAAGTCATAAGTCAAAACCATTTATTTCAAATTATGCTTACAAAAAGCACTTATGAACGTCAAAAATTTATACAAAAATATAATAAAAAACAATTAAAATACTAAACTAAAAATATGAATTTTGATGCTTTGAAAAATAGCGCTTCAGTGGTTTGGCCTGTTGATAGGACACAATATGCAGTACAGCTATTATTTTGTCACGTATAACTTTTCGGCGTTATATTATGCATGAAGCAATGGACGCAACCCATTCGACTGACTCACCAATTCACTCTCATTAATGTTGACTCATACAATCAAACGAGATAACGTTCTGTGGGATTGAATGGTATTTGTTTTGGTTGCTTTTGAAATAGGTCATTTGTATTGCCGTGGCTCAAAAAGCGGAGGACCGGGATGTCTGGCGCAAAATGGGGGAGACCTATGGTCAGGAGCGGACTGCGATAGGTTGAAGAGAGGGAGTGGCCGTGGGTTCTAGTTTCACGATTTCTCCCACTATATTTTAATGATTTCAGTATTGCTATGTTTAGGGCTTATGGCATGATATTAATATAAAAAGACGACTAAGATTTTGTCATTGTTTTTTTTTCTTTTAGTAAACTAACATCATCATCATCAGCTCATTAAATGTCCCCACCGAGGGGCACGATACCTAAGCACCCGTATAGGGTGATTAGGCCTTAGTCGCCCACGCGGGCCCAGTGCGGATTGGACGACTAACATGGTTGGAACTATTTATATGAAGTCTAAAATAGAACGTATTTTTAACTTCAGATAAAAGTATGTACTTTTTTAAACCGACACCGTAGTTTCTTAGTTGATTTATTAAGAACACAAAAATTTGTCTTAATTGTTACTTCAGGGCACAAACTAGAAATGAATTCAGCGAAATGTCTGGTCGTATGTCCTTTACATATCTGCTCCATACGTATATATGTTCAACACAACATAATGACATCAATTGTCAAATAACGATTCATTGTCTGGTCCGACGCGTACGGGGAACAAGAACAAAATGTCATTTATCAACTTCAGTGGTTCCGTGGAAAATTTGTCTTTATTTGATGCATTTACTGAATAATATTTATTATCTGTTTATTTTCATTGGCATAATATTAAAAAAAAGGATTGTTGTTGGTACACATGACATGACTATACATTGAAAAAAAAATCAGACAATTTGCCTGAGGGAGACCTTGTACAAGGTCTTCGCCAATCTTCCTTCCATCAATAATTCTCGCGGCATTACAATTTAGTTATGATTTTGGTTGGCTGATATGCAGGCTGAAGTGGGATAAGATACAATAAAATTACTGGACACATGTAGGTCAACATCCTTACGTCAGAATTTAGTAACGGAACTGTGATCCTTTATCATAAGCACTGGTGAATAATAGACAGTTGCCATCTCAAATTTTTAATTGTTTGCTATTATCATTGTCATTAAAAAGAGCTATTTATTTTTTCAATCTGTATGAATTAAGCAGCAGATAACGAATAGTTTGTCGTCAATACCGGCCCTAGGCGGCTCTCGGCCGTGGCCCCAAATGTAGAGACACTTGATCAAACGTAAGAACCATAGACAAATTGATGTTATAGCTGTATATTGGATGATTCAGCGTGTTACATACAATTCCAGTGCCGCACCCACAGATTTCCCAATACAGGAGATGGGGCAAGCCGCGTTTAAAGTGCGACAACTGTAAGCTCAACGAGCATACACTGGCTACCAGTTTACGCTCTGTGAGACGAGTCAAGACGCACGAATATTAGAAGAAATTACCGTTTTTTTTCCAAATTGCTATCCTGTGCAATTGTAACATGCCATCATCGCAATGAATCAGTAAATTTACCAAGAAATATAATAACTTTACACAGGTAAGAAACGAAAAGAAATTGCGACACTGGGACTGCCTATAAACTTGACGGCTTGTCCAGTCTAATGTATATTGTGATGTCTATGGCCGCAACAGTCGATTTTGTAATAAGACTATTTAGATGACGAATTAACGTTCTTAAATAACTCGTGACAGAAATAATTATACAATTCACAACCATAATATCTGCCACACTGCAACCCAGCCATATCATTTTCAATTTACTGCGCGTTTAAAGTATTAGAACTATCAAACAAATAAATGTACCTATTTTGTTCTTTGTACCTTTTAGGAAATATACTAAGGAAGTATGCAAAATAGAAAACGTTTTTGAACAAAGGGCCTGTAGTGGAAACAAAATTAAATGTGATCATAAAAAGTACGACATATTTTATAAGTTATTTTGAATATCTAAATAAATCTACCACCAGTTGGGAGGATTGGTAGATATCTACCAAGAAGAATATGGCAAGAAACTTTTATACCTAAATACTCTTTCGATCGAGTATTTTCACCATCATCAGCTATCATTACACGTACCCGCCGGGGGGCACAAGCCTACCCATTAAAGGGTGTATAAGCCTTAGTCGTCCACGCGGGCCCAGTGCGGATTGGCTGACTTTACGCACAACATTTGATATCTTCCCAGGCGCAGGTTTCCTCACGATGTTTTCCTTCACCGTAAGAGCGTCGGATAAACGTACCTACACATTATTTCGAAAATACATTGGTACATCGCGGGATTTGAACCTGCACCCTCCATACCGGAAGGCAACGGTCCACACCAATGAGCCATCGACGCCGACGATAAACATATTATATAAGATTTATTTTTCAAGTATTAAAATTCATTTTTATGCTTTACTTTGGGATTTAAAATGTTTTTTTATTATTTTACTTTGTTAAGTATTTTTTGAAGTTCATAAGTGCTTTTTGCAAACTAATATGAATAAATGGATTTTGAGTTTGTCTTTATCATAATAGTATATAGTAACACATAAAAGTATCGATGTAGGTGAGTGTTACAAACATGACTAAATATTGCAGTCGTGTATTGTGTGACCATTTAACCGTTAATTCAGTACTATAGATATTTGAACCATGCATAATCGGACTTACGCTACATAGTTAATAGAAAACGATTTATCAAAGTAAAGAAAAAAAAACTTTATTCAAATAAATCTGTTACAGATACTTTTGAATCGTCAATTGTTATTATTATATTTTTTATGACTCTACTACCGGTTCGGAATGGGATAGATCTATGTCCAGCAGTGGACTGCGATAGGTTGAAGAGAGAAGATTTTTGGTCTATTGGGAACAGCGTTCGGCTGCGTGAACAGGTGGTCGTGGATTCGAATCCCGGGAGGAAATATTACTTTGTGCGATTTTACCTTATTTGGTTAGAACATTCAGGCTAAATCAGCTGATTGTCCAAAAACGAAGAAGTTTCCGTGCTTCCGAGAGCACGCTTAGCCGTGAGTCATTTCATCAAACAATTACATTAAAAATTTCTAATGACGAGGCAGTATAGTGTATGATCTTAGCCTGTACCAAATAGACTTACTCAAAAAAATAACGGACAAAAAAAAATATTCGACAGCAAAATTGGCGGTGCTAAAAGGTTGGAAAAGTTGGTTGACAAAATTGAAAATAAGATCAGTTAGACTATTGCACGTGCATTGGCAGAATCGTGGAAAAAACTAGAAAGAAAAAGAAGAAAAGCAGTTAAGAAAATTTAATTTCTATTTCATTTATATTATTTATGGTTGAAAATTTGTACAGCTACTAATTTATAACTAGGTATTGCTGTTAATGAACACAAATTAGGTGAATCCAATGATGTAAAAAGTATAGATTCATGATATGCTCAAAACAATCGAAAAGTGTTCCGAATGCAGAGACAGCACACATACACATTTTTCAATTGGGCGTACATTTACCTAAACAAAACCCTACAAACTATATTCTCTTTGGCGGTTCGTTTTTTGAGGCACGGGTGGCGTATCTTCCTTTAAATATACAGAATATCATTGGGTTAATCGTGTAATTCAAGGACATTCAAATGTTCAATTATGGACACACCGAGTTATCGTAGGTAAGTAGAGATAAATTTACGTGTAAATCTTTATTGGTAGATATATAAACGATTTGCACTATTGTATAAAATTGGCAACTTTTGCATATGGCATAAAAATAAAGGTCGTCTTGATGTACATATGTAGGTATGTATTTCTACCACTGACGTGTTATTTACATATCAGTGACTTTTATTTATCTCAATGCTTTTCCCATTGAATCGGAACCATCTCGGTCCTCAGAACTATCTCGCCAACCTGTTGGTTCATATTACGAAATTGATCGCCAATGCAGCGATGTCAATGACTGTGCCTGGACATGTCGGATGCCAAGAAAACTTAATTTTTGTGAATATTTCAGATTTACGCGCATCCATTTAAGTTGGAAGTTAGTTTACAATTAAACACCCAAAAACATAGGCTTAACCTTGAATATACGAGAAGGTTTAATGAAGGAATTATAGACACAAATGAGTGAGTCATAAAACTGAAATAACTGTATCATTGTACGGTTCGACTTATTGTAGGTACTTAAACATTCAAAGTAGGTACCTTGGAAGCCTATTTATAAATATACCGATTGATTCATTACCTACCAGTTATTAAGGTATACTTTAGGATGGTACCTTATTACTTAACTAACTTAGTACTTAAATAACTTATATTTATATTTCATGTACATATATAATTTAATTGAGTAATATAATCCTTTGTAATTTGTTTTATAATTTTATCGTCATAATGAACACGGTTACAACAAACTGATTTGTTTCGTGCTTTTTCCTTTTAGAATTACCAACCACGTACCAAATAATAATTTATGCACACAGCTCGCCGGATACTTGGAAACAAACACATGAGTCAGTCAAGATGCGCTAATTTTTCTAGCAAATATCCAGTTATATTCATATAGGCATCTTCTATTTCATAACTATTCGCAGACGTCTGGCTTTGCCGGTCTACCCACGCGATTCTAATTATAAAACCTCTTTTCTCTTTCTATAAAGAAAAAAAGGTAATCAATATTATGTATAGAACTTATCCATATAAGATTTAATCAGTTTATTAAAAGAAAAAAAAATGAAAAGTTGCACGAAGCTCCAAAATTACGTAACGATTAAGTTTCCCGGGTTCCAAATTGGAAAAGTTGCACTTACCTCGTGACGTCATCGGGGGATAGGTACACGTCGGGCCCCTGGTGATACCAGAGCCCGTCTTCCCCCTTAGCACAGAAGAACACCTTCTTGGTCGGAACATCTATTTGCACCTCCGGCGAGTGTTGTTCCCCGAACGGAGGTACGCACAGCGAGCCCAACTCGCCTACATTTTCGGTCAACGACCATACCTTCACATCCGAACTGATCACATTCAATACACATTTACTACCAACACACTGTTTCGACACGGTAAATATCCATGGCGGGGTCGCGGCACTGGTGTTTATTATTAAAAATAACAATAGGAAGAGCCCACTAGTCCGTAATGTAAACGCCATGTCACAATGCCGGTCGGCTGCAAAATGAGGTTGTTTTGACCGGTGCGAAGGCAGCAAAGACCGGTGCGGTGTGAAGTTAGCGCTTTTATACTGCGGCACATTGACGTTGGCCGGGTCCGAGATAGCGCGTGAGTCTGATAAAAAACCACTACCATTATCTTTATGTATAACCCGACTGTGTTGGGGTCGCATGTCGCTATGGTATTGACTATGGACCTGCTCACCTAAATTCCACTAACCGCTTGAGGCTAAACTAACTGCCTCCGTAGTCTAGGAGTTTTTCAACGGACAAATGGCGAGCGCAGATGGCTCTCAGCCCAAAACTTTATGCAACGAGTTTAAGGGTATCCCAGAGTGGGACGTGAACCTCGGCTTAGGGCATTTTAGGCGGTGACTAATATTGTTTTCTTATCAGCTGTCACCACCACAGACATTCTGCCATCTAGCCCCAAACTAAGCATTAGCCTGTAAAATGGATACTATACAATAGATAAACATACATTTAATTTTTATGCATAGAATACACTCAGAACGATACCAACAGACAACTTTATGCACACAAAGGTTTGTACTGCCCGGGGATCAAACCTGTTTGTTAGTGTCATAGTCCATCTCAACCATTACAACAAAAGGGTCATCAAATCTTTAGTCATATAGCAATCGCTTCGGGGCAATTGCACAGAAAACCTAATAGTCCAAGTCCATGATTTAAAAAAAATCTACGAACGACTTAAATCACTGACGACAAATTTCATCGCTTGCATGGCATACAGTTAGCGATATTCGTTTCGATTCGATTGTCTTTTATGTAAGCCCCTGCAGTAGTCAACTACACATTGGGTCCGCGTGTGCGTTGGGTTTCGTACCAAAGTCTCCATAGCAATTCTGTGTCCCACAGTAGGAAGTTCAAATCAAACCGACATATTTAATTTATTCGGCTATATAAATCATAGTATTTGTCAACTCAACGTAATTAAAGGCATACATTTTAATCCTTTTAATAGATTATCGAAAGGTGATAAGATAGGTATGCGTAAGTGGGTATCGTTTAATTACTTAATAGGTACTTGTATCATAGTGTCGAGTATACCTCATTGATAACCAAATATGTCTGTATGTTTGTCACGCCATGGGCATAATTTGCCATACGATTGTAGCCAGGACATGTCCTGTTAACATGCCCTCCGAAATCTCACTCTCACATCTTTATTTTCAAAGAGCGTCGGTGGCTCAATGGTGTGGACTGTTGCCCTCCTACCGGGAGGGCGGAGTTTCAAATCCCGCCACGTACCAATGTGTTTTCGAAGTTTCGAAATTATATGTACGTTATCCGACGCTCTTACGGTGAAGGAAAATATCGTGAGGAAACCTTCATGCACGCCTGCGAAGAGATTCAAAGGTTGTGTGAGAAGTCGCCCAACCCGCACTGGGCCCGCGTGGACGACTAAGGCCAAATCACCCTATACGGGTAGGCTCGTGCTCCTCGGTGGGGACATTTAATGAGCTGATGATGAAGTGATTTCGCCTGCAATGTCCTAACCAAACTGGGAAACATAGAAGACACCCAGACCAATACAAACAGACATGTTCATGCACACAAATGTTTGTACTGCCCGGGGATCGAACCCGGAACCAGCTGGGTAAGTGCCGAGATCTCAACCACTTACACCAAATGGGTCGTTATTTTGTCAGCAGTGTCCAGTCAGCCCTTAAAAGAGCCCTGACCTTGGGTTCACTAAACAGTAGCAGTTCGGAGGTTCGCTTCATCGAATAGGCTTTTGAGCGCTTACGAGTGAGCCGCCTCTGGACCCTTTGGTGACTTTAGCCAATAGTTAACAGAGTCCTCAGGCTTTTAGGGATGCAACAGACAGGTTCAACAGTCCCTTGGGTGGCATTGGCCCCAGCCTTATCAAAGTCCATCGGCATTTGCGTCGTGAATTATGCCAATTAAAATTGTTGTAACAAATAATTTGACTTTCTTAGTGAAATACCAACCTTAGATAAATAATATTGTTTATCTGAGTGAAATACATACGTAATTAAGGTTCTCTTTACAGGATGTGAGCCATCTGCACCCATCAGCGAAAAGTTCATCCTAAACAATAATGATCACCTTCACACATTGGTAAAACGAAATAGCCTTGGCTACCAACTTATGAAATAAATAAAAATATTGCTAACAAAATAATAAACACGGCATTTGCAAGGCACAATTTGCGTCAATATCATCATCAGATAAAATATCTTGCTGATAAAATGACATTTACAATGACTGATGAGAAATAGGAACGACGCGCAATAGTTTTGACAATTTCATACAGACAGATTTTATCGAAAACTAATTTCGACATGTGGTCTAAGTAAATATAAACTAGTTGAGCCCCGCGGTGTTACGCACGGTATAACATGTTCTCCCACAGTAAAACGTAGTCTGTGTATATTGAGGGTGTCAGCGAACTTCGTAATTTTTTTTATTAAAATTTATGTTAAAATGCAACAGTAGACTGCCATCATGTGGCGATCCCACCGACCTTAGTATCTTTCTTCCATTGTCCTGATGTCCTAGTGGAACCGTACTCCTTGTTCCTCGCTATAATCGCCCAGATTATCCGGGAATCTGTTCAAATGACTATGTAAAAATTGCACTTTAATGCTCATATTAGCTCCCAATGTTAAAAAATTTGAGGCATTTTTGCAACCAATTCTGAATAGTCTAGTGTTCTATGATTCCCCAAAAAATTTTTGACTACTAAAACAAAGCTTAGCTATGCTTCAGATTCAATTAGTGTCATATGTTGTACGAATTCAGTATCTTTTATAAGAGCACGAATCTGCGGTCCATCTAATGCCTGCTTTCAATTTTTCCATGCTTAGGGCTGTAAACACAGTCAGAAGTCTTATCGAGGGTTTTGATGAACTGTTTCATGAACCCAAGCTTGATGTGTAGGGGTGGAAGAAGGATAGTATTAGTAGTTGTCGAATCACTTACACAAGATTACATTACACGATTCTACACAAGACTTACATGCGATATTAGGCACCCAATATTTATTCTTTTGGGCAAGTTTTTTCCCAAAATATGCTTCGTAGGTTTTTATCACATACTCAGTGATCTTTCTTCTTTGTTTTTGTGTACAACATTTTCCACATATATAACAAAAACTGTTGGAGTTATTTACACAAGGTTTTCGTAAAGAATTCATATTCTTCCAGACAAAAAGCACTTATAAACTTAAAATAAGACAGGAACTGATAATTTCAGGGTCTAATAATTGATTAGTAGAATCGCTGTAAATACGTAAGAAGAGTCATAGAACTTAGTAGTGTGTAAACAAATAAATTGAATTTCAGGAGGGTTGTTGTCATTTTTTCGTTTAGTTCTTGTCTTTCATTTATCTCAAGAACCAGAGTCAATCTAAAAAAAGTAAATACATACCGAGTATGTCTAATACAAGTGTTTACAAAAACCATTCACAAATTAAGTGCCGCAGATTTTTTATATTTTTTTGTTTCGCAGTGTTGTACTCATATTAAAAAATGTTTTTATGAGAACCTAATACCATAAAGATATATCATTACAGTTTTATAAAATAAATGACAAATAAATAAATTATCGCATTGCATTGAACAATTCGATAATTTATTAAAGCTCGTACTATACTTTATACAGCGTGTATTTCTTTCGTTCAAATAACAACCGACTTTCATATTGCGTCATCTAGCCTCAAATTTAAGCTATGAGCGTGTTCACTACACGTACCTAGCTACCTACGGATAAACATGCTTATTTATATTTTATATTTAGTAAGACATTCGTCATATAAGGGTGTATCTATACAAATATATGTAACAGACTTTCATCCATTATACCAGATGGATCGCAAAATGTGATAATAATTTCCTTCAATTACTTTACAAACATCAAGATAGCAGTCAATTCAACCAAGGTAGAGGGAAATATCAAAAGTAAGAATTATCTAGTAGATTAGTGTTAACATTATCTAGATTTCAGATTTGATTCCGACGATAGTCGCCAACAAAGCACCTTTTAAATTGTGAAAGTATAACGTTTGCAATTTCATTTTATAAGGCGCTATTTTTACGCTAAAGAGCGTCGGTGGCTCATTGGTGTGGACTGTTGCCTTCCGATATGGAGGGTGCAGGTATTATACTATTTATTATTACGTATTTCCGCCACGTACCTATCAATTTTCGAAATAATAGGTATGTAAGTTTATTTGACGAATAAATCAGACGGTATTTTTATGATCGGTATCAGAAAAAATGCTTCATCCAAAGAAAGGAATTCACATGTATTTATTTAACGCCGGAAAATATATTCAGTGGTCTCTAGTATTGCAAATGACCTCAGATAAACAATACACTAACTAGATGCTCAATTTCACCCATAAAGTGTCCGTGGCAAAATTCTGCCAATCACATCGGTTGGGCAAAATTTTCATTCAGAATCACGTCGCTCGCTACATGTCATAATGACAGTAGTGTGCTCGTGCTTTTGTACTCTTTCAGTGACGCGTTAAGGTAAAATTTAAATGAATTTTATGATATAGATATAACAATAACTATACGCAAATGTCATGTGCCTCGTATATTTTTTTTGACGTTACTTCGTGCATTTAGTTAGTATTTATCTTAGGGTGTCGCTTACTATCAAGTGAGCCGTTTGTTTTATAGCATACTAGACTAGACATCAGAAGGATTAAAGTTAAAACTATATGACTTTAAACCTTGTTTCATATTGTCTCGATCTAATTATTTCATAGAACCTTACTTAAGTACCCGCTTCATTAAGAGAACAAATTAAAAATCAAATTAGGCATTTATTTTAAATATAATTTAATGTGACAAACATTATCTTTGAACTTTCATAACTGTCAGCATGACGTTTCAAGTCACCGCCATGTTGTTTTTCTCCGTCACTCGGTTATGTATCTTCAGGTGTGCCATTAGAGTGCATTTCTGTATGAACCTCTTGCCACAGTATTCGCATGCGAACCTCCTGTCATCTGTGTGCGTACGCATATGAACTACTAGCGCCTTCTTGCGGGCATATCTGGAACAAATAGTAAATAGATAATAATAAACATCCACTGAAACTACCAAAAGGTCACTTATAAAAGACAGAAAATACCAAAAAGACACTTCCAAAAGATACTATCTAAAAGTCACTACCAAAAGGACACTTTATAAAGATTTTGTTTAATCGCTACCAAAAGCCACTACCAAAATTACACTTACAAAAGTCACTACCAAAAGCGGCCAGTCACCTCTTGGTACAGTAGAGGCAATTGAACGAAAATACTGCTACGAAGGTATCTTCGTAGCAGTATTTTCGCAACGACTTATGCGACTAGGTAGTCACTTAGTACGCTGCCAAAATAAACGATCCCATCATTAATATTTAGGACAGTTTTGGTATTTGCACTGGCAACACTCACCTGCCAAAAGTTACCATTCAAAGACACAATTGCCAAAGACAATTTCCGAAACTTACTACCAAATGGATACTTCTAAAAGACCATAAGTTCCAAAAGGACACTTCTAAAAGACACGTAAGTACCAAAAGAACACTTCCAAAAAATTGCTCCCCAAAGTCACTCAAAAGGACACTCAAAAGAAATTATTTGTAAATCACTACCAAAAGTCATTGCCAAAATGGACACTCACAAAACTCACTACCAAAAGCGACCGCTCACCTCTTGGTGCAGTGGTGGCAGTGGTACTGGTACCGCTTCGTATGCGAGGTCGCGTGCGCCAACAACTCCTGACGGTGGTAGAACCCGGCGCCACACTCGCACCAGTGCCTCTTCACTTTGTGGTGGGTTCTCTGCATATGCGCACTTAGATTACCTGTTAAGAATAAAATAAATGGAAAAAATAAACAAATAAATATCCACTGACATTCACATAGCGTCATCTAGCCCCAAGTTAAGCGTGAAACTTGTTACGGGTACTAAACAACTGATAAACATACTTGTATACATTTATTTTTGAAAATATATTATTACATATATATTAACAAAAACATAGAAAACACCCAGACCAATACAAACAGACATGTTCATGCACACCTTACATAAACAATAAATTAACTAGACGCAATCACGAACCAAAAAATGTCCGAGCCGCTTGACAAATGTTAACATTTATGACATAAAATTATTCATTAAAATTTTTACCTTAAGGCGTCGTCGAAAGAGTACAAAATCAGAAGCACGAGCACACTACAATGTCACTATGACATGTAGCGAGCGACGTGATTATGAATGAAAATTTTGCTCAACTGACGCGTTGAGCATAATTTTGCCGCGGACACTTTTTGAGTGAGATTGTGCATTTAGTTATTTTATTGATCTAAGAAGCTACGTTTTTTTTATAATCTGTATTTTTTTAGGTGCTTTAGTCATGAAATGACATGTCAGCCCCATCGAATCGTAATCTATTTATATTACATATTTGGTATTTATTTAAATCAAATAGGGATAGACATTTATTTAAATTTTAAGAGATCATCTCGACAAGCTCTTTGGCACTTTGCTACAAGGATGTGTAAGAATGTTTAAGAAACCTCCAGTATCATACTGATTGAAGCTATGTTAAAAAAGTGTAAGTCTAAGTACATACCAGCTAGCAAGAAGTGTTTCCCGCATACATGACACACGCGAGGGGGCGGGGCCTTAGCGTGCGCCCGTTCTAGGTGACGCGCGCGCTCGGACAGGGAATCGAACCTGGCGCCGCACCGGGGACACCGGTACACCGGCAATGCGCTATGCTTGCGCTGTCTAAGGAACACATATTAATTTGTCAACAAATATTTCATCATCAGCTCATTAAACGTACCCACCGAGGGGCACGAGCCTACCCGTATAGGGTGATTAGGCCTTAGTCGTCCACGCGGGCCCAGTGCGGATTGGACGACTTCACACACAACCTTCGAATCTCTTCGCAGGCGTGCATGAACATTTCCTCATGATGTTTTCCTTCACCGGTACATATACCGTACCGTATATATGTTCATATGCATGAAAAAATTTAAATATTACAAACAGACAATTCAATTTTATTTATTCATTTGTAATAGATAATAGTACAATATTTTTTTTTATTACATTATCTGTGAAATAGATTACCT
The DNA here is from genome assembly GCA_019425675.1 of Leucinodes orbonalis. NCBI lineage: Eukaryota > Metazoa > Arthropoda > Insecta > Lepidoptera > Crambidae > Leucinodes > Leucinodes orbonalis. The sequence continues at coordinate 64,401 of PQWD01001211.1, forward strand.
GTGCGAACTGAGCGTGTTATAATTGGTGAACTCCACATCACAAGTTTGACATTTAAAGATGCCAGCGCGATGCGACTGCAGGTGGCGCTTCAGACGCTTCTCCGTCACAAAACCTGAAGGAAAATCTTAGTTGAACAATTCATTCAATTAACTCTAGATGCACAATAGAGAAGGTATATCAGCCAAAAACAGTTCGAGCCGCTTGACACATATTTAACCATGTTATATATGACAAAAAACATATTCATTGAAATTTTGACCTTAAGGCCAGTGGCGTGCACTCCATATATGCAAATAAGCAGTGCATACTCTGTGCGTTCAGACAACCCGGAAATCGCCAACGTATTAAATGATTCCCACTTATTCGCCTATTTTACTCTACAGATTTGAAACCATAGGCGATCTGATGTCATCAACAGCACTCAATTTGACAAAAATGAAAATTATTGATTGTTTTTGCTATTAATGCACTCGCTTTGCATACCCTACTCATGATCTCTGTGCACGCCACTGCTTAAGGTGTCATAAAAAAGGTATAAAATGAAAAGCACGAGCATACTACTATCTCACTTTGACATGTAGCGAGCCACATGATTATGAGTGAAACTTTTGCTCAACTGACGGATGGGCACAATTTTGCCACGAACACTTTTTGAGTGAGATTTTGCATTTAGTTAGTATATTATCTTAGAAAATACATTAAAAATATATCATCATCATTATCATTACAGTCTAATAAGAAAGAAAGAAAGAAAAAAAACTTTGTTCAAATAAATCTGTTATAGATACTTTTGAATCGTCAATTGTCATTATTATATTTTTTGTGACTCTACCACCGGTTCGGAATAAGTAGGATCTTCGAGAAGAGCCGGCAAGAAACTCGAGTTACTCTTTTAATCTTTTTGTATCAGTAATATGTCCACTGCTAAATGAAAGCCTCCCCTAATGATTTCCACGTGGACCGATCCCTTGCAGTTGACATGCATCTGCTACCCGCAGCCTTAACCAGGCCATCTTTGCCTTGGCTGATGGGACGGAAAGACCCGGGTGGTGGGTAACGGCCCAATCTCTCTATGGCTATGCTAAGCAAAAAGGCCTGTGCCCTGCAGTAGGTCGTAATAGGCTGATGATGAAATTAAAAGAGCAAAAATCAATCATAATATTCACTAACCTTTCCCACAAGCCTCGCATATATGATTAGGGAAATGCTGATTCATGTGTGAGTGGTACACATACACACTCGGCATCCCTTTCCCGCACACCTCGCACTTCAGATCTTCCGTTATCGTGTACGTTTGTCCCTTTTCATCATCACCGCTGGGGATTCCGTCTCTTTCGCACTGACGTTTCGGCGACGCCGGGTTTTTTGTTTCATTTTTTATCTGTGCCCCCTCTTGACTATCTGTGGATGGTTTTTATGATGTCATAAGAAATCTAGCAACTGTCGCCTATAAATAACTGACGACCCATTTGGGTTGCGGTTGAGAGATCGGCTGCAACACCAAGGGTTCCAGGTTCGATCCCCGGGCAGTACAAACATTTGTGTGCATGAACATGTCTGTTTGTAATGGTCTGGGTGTTTTCTATGTATAATATGTATGTATTTACAAAAAAAAATTATACATATAAGTATGTTGAACCGTTGTTTAGTACCCATAATACAGGATTCACACTTAACTTGGGGCTAGATGGCGCTGTGTGAATGTCAGGGATATTTATTATATTTTATAAATAACCAGCTGTTTCCCCCGGTATTACTCGCGGTATAAGATATTCTCCCGCAGTAAAACCTAAAATCACTTCGTTAAGTCACGCAAACCACACGAAACGCGTCCGCCGCGATGTACAACTTTGCCTTAATTTTCTTAAATAAAAATTATTTCTTTATTCTTCCTTATAATATCAGCTACTTGCCAAATAAAGTCGGTCCAGCCGTTTTAGAGATTACCCGGAACAAACAGACAGACACACAGAATTTACCATATATATATTTATACGCATTTAGTTATTTAAATGTTTATTTTAATATAACAAACAGACACTCCAATTTTATTTATATGTAATAGATTTATATATGATATAGTTTCAATAAATATTTATTTTTTATTTATCACAAGCATTGAGTGACTGGTGCCCCTCAGACAAGGAACACCTACTGTCTTGTTCGAAATGACCGTCTTTGTGCAGTTTCCAGGGCCTCTGGATGGCAAATGAAAGGGCGATCAAAGTGGCTCAATATTGGTTGCATTACCATATTTAATTTGTGAATCCATATGGCCTCTGTAAGAAGAATACAAATTGTATATATTTAGGTCTAAAAATCACTAAAATCTTACCTGACGCATGATTCAATGTCACATCTTTAACAATTGACTTCTCACTTTTGACGTCCTGTTCTGCTATATCACTTGATGCTTTTTTCACATACACTTGCCCATCTTCGTTTATTATCTCTATTACTAAAACAATATGAGTGATAAAAATGTACATTGTTGGGGTAATTTCAGATCACCATAAGAGCTACTATAGCTGTGCTCCAGGTCTAAGTCCAAATCTATATATTCAATCAAGGATTAGAATCCTTTTGAAATCCTTTATAGCATCTGGGGTATCATGGCAGTGCCCCTGCCAAAACAAGCCAAGCGAATTGCAAGAGCACTAAGTGTTTTATCGATTTTTTTAACTCTCATAGAGTTGGTTTCCAATGTATGGGACAACCAGTTCCCTCTACTAACAGTGAGTGGTTTTGAAAAGTTGTGGAATCTTGTTTATATTTGTGTCATTAAAGTTTAGTTCTTTGATGATTACTGGCAACCTTAAGCTTTTATTGTTCTTACGACTACCTGGAATTCCATAGGTGGTATTAACCTAGGAGAATATTGTCCATTTCTAAAAGATTTTGAAATACTTACAGCCATTTCCCTGAAGAACATTTAATATCTCAAACACTTGCTCCTTAAACTGTAAGGCTTCCTTGAGTTTGAAGCAGCACTCGTCACAAATATAGCCGTCATATTCGTAATCTTCATAAGATATCTAAAATAATTGGTAAACTGCAAACAGATACTAAGAATAACGGCGTTATTTTTTTACATTAATTTTGTTCTGTAAGTACTCCAAAAGGTGCCTCTATTCTTATCTAATAAGCAATATAGTAAGATTTGCTAATTTTTATTCAAAAAAGCTTCTTTTCAATGTTTTCTTACAATAAAACTTACGTTTATATTGAAAACTTTGAGCAATTGTTTTCCGTAGTTCCCTTCGGATTCAACGTTATGAATGTGTTTGAGATCGTTGGTTGATAAACAGCAAAAACAAAAATATGTATCCACAGACATTTTAATAATCACATTAATTGTAATTAAATAATAAACTCTCTTGGAGGTTACATTTTAATTGATGTTTACCTAATGTCATTGCCAAAATATTCAATTTATATTCGTTCCATTTAGAACAGGCTAAGATCATTAAATATGCTGCCTTCTCATTAGTATTTTTTTTTTATTTGATTGATGAAGAGATGAGTAATTAACATTATGATGATGAGTGATGATCATGATAATAGTGTATGATAAATGATATATGAATGCTATACTAGTTTCAGTAAAGATGTGGGACTTTACTAAAACCTTACGCGGACTTCTTGAGACAACTCAAAGTGACCGTTATATTGTTTTGTTTCATTTGCCAAGACTTGGGAGGTTTCAACCATTGATTCTAAACATTGGTTAATGAAATAAAATATACAAAGTTAGTTACTATACATTATATTTCAACATACTAACCATGTACACACGTTCTATAACAATCCTTGTGCTTTTACTACATATTATACACATTAATTCATATCCCATTTTGCATCCTATTAACCATAATTATATATTAATTATACTGTAATAAATGTAATGATAGTGTATATTTATTCAATAATACACTATCATTACATTTATTACAGAGCTAAGGCATAATGCACTCGTGTAACTAAATAATCTAGACAATAAAACATTACAAACATAACAATACATACATTTGAAAAATAACAGAATAAGATTTTTTTAGTGACATTAATTAAATTAAAAAATATTTTAAATTCCACAAAACCATGTTTTTTGAACCTTATGCGAATGTAAATAAGAACAATTATCTAACTTTGCTGTTATTTTATTCCAGAACTTTTACATTTCAATTTTAAATCAACAATAAACAAACTCATTTAGAAGATAAGGAATACAGTAAAATCATTCATTAAAATTTTGACCTTAACACGTCATAAAAAGAGTACAAAATCAAAAGCATGGGCACACTACTATGTCATTATGACAAGTGAACACATGATGATACACAAAAAAGTGTGCTAAACAATTAAAGGCGAACACAGATAGTTAATTATTTATCTAAGTTAAAAAAAAACGAGAAGGTCCATTTAGTGACAAAAATACTAAATTATTGCGGATAAGTTGATATCACCTATCTACAAGGGTTATGTGCGGGGGTCAAGTTGACCCTGGCACACGCCGCTGGCTGTCTCACACGAAACAACCTGCCTTGGGGCATGCACACACACACTTTGTACTGGCCAGTCATGCCCTCCGTTCTGGGAACAAACATCGTTATCAACAACCAACCTATATGGGTAATATTGAAAGCGTAGGTGGCTCAATGGTGTGGACTGTCGCCCTCCTACCGGGAGGGCTGAGGTTCAAATCCCGACACGTACCAATGTGTTTTCGAATTTTCGAAATTATATGAACGTTATCCGACGGTGAAGGAAAACCTCGTGAGGAAACCTGCGCACGCCTGCGAATAGATTCAAAGGTTGTGCATAAAGTTAGCCATTCCGCACTGGGCCCGCGTGGACGACTAAGGCCTAATCACCCTATACGGGTAGGCTCGTGCCCCTCGGTGGGGACGTTTAATGAGCTGATGATGATGATGATAGGTGATATAGTAATTCACGAAAGATAATAATAAATATCCACTGACATTCACACAGCGCCATCTAGCCCCAGTTAATCATGTAGCTTGTATTGCGGGTACTAAACAACTGATAAACATATATATATATATAATATTGTAAATACATACTTATTACACCGAGTTTGATCCCCGGGCACTATAAGCATTTGTGTAATGAACATGTCTGTCTTGGTCTGGGTGTTTCTATATATAATATGTATGTATTTACAATAAATATATAAGTATCAGTTGTTTAGTACCCGTAATACAAGTTTCACACTTAACTTGGAACTAGATGGCGCTGTGTGAATGTCAGTGGCTATTTATTTATTTGGTATTCATAGTTACCTGTTTAAAGGTGTCGCGACTGGTAGATACTGCACGTCGATATAAACCCCCTCCTTACCGCTCAACACCACGGACCCATTGATGGACTTCAAATAAATGTCTTGATCTGCACTCCATAGTAGTTCCTGGTAATGAAATGTTTTGTATTTGAATTGTAAAATTACCGGGTATAAGAGACCTAACGTCTGTTGTCTCAGGTGACGGGCGCAGAGCAGTGTTGACGGAAAAGTAATTACTACCTACTGTCATTAATGCCTTCAACACTTCTTCTGCTATGGTCAGACGTATCACTTACCACCAGGTGAGCGTACTGGCCGTCCCGTTCATTTATGACCATAGATAAACAATAAACTAACTCGATTGGTTGTGCACGAAGAAATAACCAAAAAGTTTCCGAGCCGCTTGACACATACGTTGACTTATTGTTATATTTATGACATAAAATTAGTTATTCATAAAATTTGGACCTTAACGCGTCATAAAAGGGTACAAAATCAAAAGCACGAGCACACTACTATATCACTGTGACATGTAGCGAGCGACGTGATTATGAATGAAATTTCTGTCCAACTGACGCAATGGGCAGACTTTTGCCGCAGACACTTTTTGAGTGAGATTGTGCATCTAATTATTTATTGTTTGACTAAGGCTACCTGCCAATAAAATTCCCGTCAAAATCGGTCCAGCTTTTTCAGAGATCACCGGGAACAGACAGACAAAAATCTTCAGAAAATATTATTTTGGTATAGTCTCTCTTTCTTCAACCTATCGCAGTCCACTGCTGAACATAGGTCTCCCTCATTTTGCGCCAGATATCCCGGTCCTCCGCTTTCCTCATCCAGCCTCCACCAGCGACCTTTCGTAAGTCGTCGGTCCCTCGGTCCTACGCTACGCTTGCCGAGCCCCGGTCTCCACTCCAGAACTGGTCTGCTCCAACGGACCGAGGTTTTGCGACATACGTGACCAGCCCACTGCCACTTCAATTTGCTGATCCGGCGGGCTATGTCGGCCTGTATTATGGGTACTAAACAACGAATAAACTTCATTATATATTTTTTTTTTGTAAAAACATACATATTATACATAGAGAACACCCAGACCATTACAGACATGTTCATGCACACAAATGTTTGTACTGCCCGGGGATCGAACCCGGAACCCTTGGTGTTGCAGTCGACCTCTCACCGCAACACCAAATGGGTCGTCAAAGATATCCACATTCAAATCCCGCAACGTACCAATGTGTCATCGAATTTTCAAAAAAATATGCATGTTATTTAACGCTCTTATGATGAAGGAAAACATCGTGAGGAAACCTGCGCACGCCTGCGAAAAGATTCAAAAGATGTGCATAAAGTTAGCCATTCCGCACTGGGCCCGCGTGGACGACTAAGGCCTAATCACCGTATAAGGGTGGGCTCGTGCCCCTCGGTGGGGACGTTTAATGAGCTGATGATCACATACCTTGGACTCCATGTGGGTACCCTCGGAACCGCGAAGGTGCGCTGCGTTCTCTGATCTCAGTACGAGGTCTTCGTCAACCGGCGCAGTCACACGTTTCGTGGATACTTGCTGGGAAAGAAAACCATTGTTAAACAAATTTAAAAAAATTAAATGGTATCGACATTTTGCACACTAATTTAAACTTATTTAAAATACAAATTCGACATACATCGCTGCAACCTATCGCAGTCCACTGCCGGACATGGGAAGAAAAAAGAAAAGAAAAAAATAAAACATTTAAGTTGATTCATATAGAAATTGTATAATGTTATAATTAATTTAATTTTGTCAGTAGTATTGCATTTTAATTATGACTTGTTTATTATTTTAATGACATATTCTTTTTAATTCTTAAAAATTGACATTGTTCCTATATTAATATTTTATACGCCATTGTTGGCAAAACATGTTGGTACCCAATTAACTATTTAAGACGAGCATTCATGTTATATGTTATGTTCATCATCATCATCATTACAGCCTAATTATGTCCACTGCNACATACGTGACCAGCCCACTGCCACTTCAATTTGCTGATCCGGCGGGCTATGTCGGTGAAGTACCATAAACATATTCATAAGCTTGTAGTTTAAAAAATAGGTTATTTCAATATTTCAAACAGACAATCCAATTTCATCTATATGTATAGATTATAAGTAAACTGCTAGCAAGGTATCCCCTAATTTTCGCCAGATATAAACATAAATAAATATCCACTGACATTCACACAGCGCCATCTAGCCCCAAGTTAAGCGTGAAGCCTGTATTATGGGTACTAAACAACGAATAAACTTCATTATATTTTTTTTTTGTAAAACATACATATTATCATAGAGAACACCCAGACCATTACAAAACAGACATGTTCATGCACAAATGTTTGTACTCCCGGGGATCGAACCCGGAACCTTGGTGTGCAGTCGACCTCTCAACCGCAACACCAAAATGGGTTGTCAAAGATATCCACATTCAAATCCCGCAACGTACCAATGTGTAATCGAATTTTCAAAAAATATATGCATGTTATTTAACGCTCTTATGATGAAAGAAAACATCGTGAGGAAACCTGCGCACGCCTGCGAAAAGATTTAAAGGTTGTGCGTGAAGTCGTCCAACCCGCGCTGGGCCCGCGTGGACGACTAAGGCCTAATCACCCTATACGGGTAGGCTCGTGCCCCTCGGTGGGGACGTTTAATGAGCTGATGATCCACATACCTTGGACTCCATGTGGGTACCCTCGGAACCGCGAAGGTGCGCTGCGTTCTCTGATCTCAGTACGAGGTCTTCGTCAACCGGCGCAGTCACACGTTTCGTGGATACTTGCTGGGAAAGAAAACCATTGTTAAACAAAAAAAAAATTAATGGTATCGACATTTTGCACACTAATTTAAACTTATTTAAAATACAAATTCGACATACATCGCTGCAACCTATCGCAGTCCACTGCCGGACATGGGAAGAAAAAAGAAAAGAAAAAAATAAAACATTTAAGTTGATTCATATAGAAATTGTATAATGTTATAATTAATTTAATTTTGTCAGTAGTATTGCATTTTAATTATGACTTGTTTATTATTTTAATGACATATTCTTTTTAATTCTTAAAAATTGACATTGTTCCTATATTAATAGGAACAATGTCAATTTTTAAGAAATACGCTATTGTTGGCAAAACATGGTGGTACCCAATTAACTATTTAAGACGAGCATTCATGTTATATGTTATGTTCATCATCATCATTACAGCCTAATTATGTCCACTGCTGAACGAAGGCCTCCCCTAATGATTTCCATATGTTATGTTATGACACATTTTTTGAAAAATAAATTTCTTTCTTTCTTGAGCTTCTCAACAGGCCAAGCCGCTGAAGCGCTTTTTTTTCAAGCATCAAAATTCATATTTTTAGTTACTAAACTAATTTTTTTTTTAATTGTATATTTTTTGACATTCATAAGTGCTTTTTGTAAGCCTTATTTGAAATGAATGGATTTTGTAAACACTCACCATCTGTCTTTGCCATCTCGGAGACATGGTTGGTTCCGGACTCTCATTTAGAGTCTCCGGGTACTCGTGTCTTCGGATGACAGAGACGACGGCTACGCAGGCTGCGCCTTATTAGTAAGCGCACCGAAATATTTTCACATATCCCACTTCCTCCTCATAGCCAGAACATAAATGTTGTGGCTATAAGAATATTTAATACTCTTTTCTTAGTGTCTACATTCCCCCCCAATTCCTCCTCTATTAACGAACTCCGCTCAATTATTTCCCATCTCCCACCTCCCGTCCTAGTAATGGGAGATCTAAATGCCCATCATGTTTCCTGGGCTCTTACAAAACTGATACGTCAGGTTTGCTGTTGATGGACCTTTTGGATGACGCTAACCTGTGTGTGCTGAACAGTGGATGCCCTACACGAAGATGTCCCCATCCCAAAACCCGGCCTCTGCAGTAGATCTCTCAATATGCCTCCCTAACCTCATGTCTCTGCTTTCCTGGAGTGTATTAAGCAGCACTCTAGGAAGTGATCATTTTCCAATTTTTAATTACCTTCCCTGTCAATTCCTCTTCAAATAGTTGATACCTACTTTTCAAAATATAAAACCAGTAAAGCTGACTGGACTGCTTACTCTATACTATTGAAAATGAATTAGAATTACTCCCTCATGTAGACTCAGATAATGATATGCCATGTTACAATAAATTCATTGATTTGATTTTATCTTCCGCTGACTCCCACATTCCAAAGAAAATCCTTCCCGTCGGAAAATCTCACCTCCCTGGTGGGATGCTGAGTGTACAACTGCTTAAGAAGCGAAGGGACGCTGAAAAAAGATACAATTCCGCCATGACTACAGAGAATTTCTGCCAATATCAACAGATTGCTGCTCAAACCAAACGACTTCTATCAAAAAAAAAGAAGCTTGGTTGTTGAAGTTTTGTGAAAGTATGTCTCCAAGGGTTCCATTAACAGTTGTCTGGAATCAGATCAGGCGTTTCCGACACTCGGTAAACCGATAAACGTTACCTCTAATGACCCATCTAGTTGGATCGAAGACTTCACTAATAAATTGGCTCCCCCTTATGTACCCTTTATTGACTGCTTCCCAGACAATCCCACTAGTATTCAACTCCGTCCCCAAATAATATAGACGATGCATTTACTTTTGAGAAACTCCGATGCGCCCTGGAGGACTGAAAGACTCTGCTCCAGGAATGATGGCATCCCATACTCCTTTATAGGCAAATGCCCAGACAGCGCAAAGGTCTATCTTCTAAATTTAATTAACACTTTTCAACCAAGGCTCCATTCCCGAATCCTGGAAACAACAAATAGTGATTCCAATACTAAAACCGGTAAAGATCCAAATCACCACGAATCCTATAGACCCATCGCTTTATCTTCAGTACTATTAAAAATAACAGAACACATGATCAGAAATAGAATCGAATGGCATCTAGAGACGAACAGCATGTTAGCGAAATCTCAATTCGGTTTTCGAAAAGCTTTAGTACCCTTGACAGCTTAAGCATCCTAACCACCGATATCCGCACATCATTCCAAAAAAAAGAATACCTCGTCGGGGTGTCTTAGATGTCGCCGCTGCATATGATAACGTTCTTCTTCCAGTGCTCAGGCAAAATGCTCCAGCTGAGTATCTCAGAGAAGATGGTCCGTTTTATATGTAATATGCTGATGTCTAGGTCTATCTTAGTTAAACTCCATCATTACATCTCTTCCCCTAATCTGTATGGAAAGGCCTCCCCCAGGTTCAGTAATCATCCAATACTGTACAACATTTACACATACGACCTAGAAAGAACAGTCCTTCCCTTCGCCAACATTCTCCAATATGCCGATGACATTGCAATTTACACATCTTCAAGATCTGTTCCTGAAGCGTCTTCTCGATAAATAGCGCACTCAGTTACTTAGTTGATTGGCTATCAATCCACGGCCTTACTATCTCAGCCCCGAAGAGCACAGCGTTTATTTACCAAAAGACTTCAGGCCCCCTGTCCAAATATACAAGTTGACGGAAATATCATTACCACTAAAGATCAGGTAAAATTTCTAGGCCTAGTCTTGGATAAAAGACTCACAGGCATTCCTCATTTTAATTACGTGGCCGAAAAAGCCGAAAAAGGTGTAATGTTCTTCGAGCTCTCTCCGGAGTATGGTGGGGTTCGCATCCCCATTGTCAAAGATTATTATACTTCGCGGTAGTAAGAAGCCATTTAGATTATGCCTCTTTCCTCCTTGACCCATGTAACAAATTAGCTCTTGATAAGATTAGCAAAATCCAATTCCAAATGTCTTCGCATTATACTGGGGCTATGAAATCGTCCCCTATTAATGCCCTTCAAATAGAGTCTGTTGATCCCCCATTATATTTACGAAGACAATACCTGTGTGACCGATTTTTCATTAAAATATTCCAAAATCCTTCCCACCCTCTATTAGAAAAACTTAAAAATCTTGAGACCTCCATTAACCCCTCACAAAAACGCCCCTGCATCCTTCATTCCTTTAAAAAATTTACAAGCCTACCGAGTCCTGTCGAGAGTTCACCCATTAACCCCCTCTTCTCAAACAGCTTCGATTCCTTAGTCTTCAAACCTAGAGTTATTTTGGATTTTGGCGTCACTAAAAAATCCCATCTAGCACCACAAGACTTTCCAAGGAAATCTCGACTCATTGGCAAGGCTGGAACCAAATATACACGGATGCATCTAAGATAACCGAAAATGGTCACGTCGGCGCTGCTGTATGGTTCCCAGCATCCAAAATTATCTTATCCTTAAATGTCCCCCTGGCTCATCCACTTTCACAGGTGAAGCTATTGCTATCTAGAGGCAGCCTTATATGCTGAATCTCATAATCTAGATAATACAATAATCTTCTCCGATTCACTAAGTAGTCTCCATTCCCTTATTTCCAATCCTTTCAAATCCAAATCGAGATTTCCCATCATCCTAAAAATTAGAGAAACTTTACACAGATGTAGTACGAAAAATCTCAGTATTGTTTGGCCTGGATCCCCAGTCACAGTGGCATCCCTGGAAATGAAACAGCAGACTCATGTGCCAAACACGCAATATCATCAGGTTGTTTGGACCATTACAAACTATTGCCTCAAGACCTCCCTAGCCTAGCTCGTCCCACCTGACAACTTCATGGTCCACTGATTGGGAAAACTCTAGAAGCTTACAGGGAAATTTTATTTCAGTATCCAATCAACTATCCCAACTCGCCCGTGGTTTACAAAACAACATCACCTCCCAAAAAATGTAATCTCGATAATCTGCCGTCTCCGTCTGGGTCACGCTGCTACCCCTGTTCACTTAAAAAAAATCAGAGTGAAAGATAACTCTCTTTGCGAGTGCGGCTTAGACGAAGGCACGCAGACCACATATTTTTAACTGTCCAAAGGTAGGTGCGTCTTTATATGACCATCTACCAGTATACATCCCCCGTCCATGTAACTTCAATTTTATCCTTGGTCTTGTTAACTCCCCCTTTTTAGATGCTTTATCAAAATTTATCCAAATTAACAAAATAAAACTATAGAGTAATTAAGTTCATGAATTCATATCCTATATCCCTCTTAACCCATATACATGTTGTTGATATTTGTTTGTCTCATTATATATATTTTTAACTATCTGTATTGTGTTGTGAATGTGGTGTCTTATTGTGCCGTTTCCCTTGTTTTAGGTGGTCACTATAGCACTAGAGTAATTCTAAAGCGGTAAAATACAATCCCATACCGTGTAATAGCTACAACACGTGACATTGGCGGAATCGTGGAAAACACGCATATAGCCATACTCAAAGAAGAAGAAGAAGAAGAAGGATGGATTTTGACTTTTTGACTTGACTTTTGAAGTATTGATTGTAAACAACCAAAAACAAATTATTTATTCTATCTATGTATTATAATATGTATTTACAAAAAAGTGTAGGTATATATGTAAGTTTATCAGTTATTTAGTTATAGGCTAGATAGCGCTGTTTAATGTTTATGGATCTTTCATCATCACATCAGCTCATTATACGTCCCCACCGAGGGCACGAGCCTACCCGTGGCGGAAGTATAGGCCTTTGTTATCCACGCGGGCCCAGTGTAAGTTGGCCGACTTCACACACGACCTTTGAATCTCTTCGCAGGCGTGCATGAAGGTTTCCTCACGATGTTTTCCTTCACCGTAAGAGCGTCGGATAAACGTACATAAAAGTCGTGGTATGTGGCGAGTTCTGAACCTGCAACCTTCCAAACGAAAGGCAACAGTCCACACCAATGAGCTACCGACGCTCTAGGCTGTTCAGACGGTAAGGCTGGTTTAAATAATGCTTACCTTAGCGTGTATATTCTTCAGCCCATCCGGCACGTTGAGCGACGCAGACGCAGTACTGAACACCGTCTCCCCACTGTCAGGGTCGACCAGCTCCATCGAGCTGACCCCACGGACGAACACACCCGACGTGTTCACCACCAGCTTGGTGTCGGGACGGGCCAACCTGGTGTGATTGAGGTGTGACGGTCAAGCAACTATCACAGTGGTCGTTTGGAGGATGGGTGACCGGATAGGTTTCATATCCTCCGCAGTCTATAGGCACAGAGTTCAGCTGCGTATCCCGGAGGTCGTAAGTTAAATTCCCGGGTAACTTGACTTTGTGCGACTTTTCCTAGTTAAGTTGGAACATTGCAGGCTGCTCAACACCTGATTGTCCGAATAGAAAGGTACCACCGCAGTGCAGGATATCGTCCCGTCAAATAACAATGTTTTGCACTTCTGTGTTTCGGAACGAGTGCACTGTAGCTACCAAAATTACCTTGACTTGAAATCTCTCGTTTCAAATGGCAGGCGCATAACAGAGTTAACGGAGAAAAAACCTAATAAAATTAAGTTCCTTCAATACTTCTTGTTATGGTCAAATGCATCACTCACCACCAGGTGAGCGCAAAATGACCGTCCCGTTCACTTATGACATAAAAAAATTGAGCTCTGTTGCTCTTTTAGCCGGTCGCTGGTGGGGGCTGGATGAGAAAAAGCGGGGGTTATCTGACGCAAAATAGAGAAAACCTATATCCAACACTGCGATAGCTTGAAGAGACAGACAACCCGCCATAAGATGAAATTCCATCCTCATCATCTTGATGGTTGGCGTTCGACTACAGTTCGATTCATGCGCAATTTTCTTCCGCGCACTTCGCTAATATGGAATGACCTACCAGCAGCGATATTTCCTTTTTTTTATCATTTATAGGCAGACATTTGACCGCCATCTCACCTGATGGTAAGTGATGATGCGGCCTAGAAACATCCTATTCAGTCTTGCCTTGAAGACGGCCAGGTTGACGTATTGTCGTATTTGACGACGTTCCTGTCAAATATGACATGGGAACCCTTTAAAAAAGAGAGTATTCCAGACTCGCAGGTGGTCCGCAGCAGCAAGTAACAAAATAAATTATTTTTTATTTACTTTGGCACCTATTACAGCTTTAATGTGAAAAATAGTGGTTCACCGTTTATGACGTATAGAAAAAACTACACACCAGAAATCGTTCAAACTAAATTTCGTTGTTAGATTTTATGGTAATGTACATCATATTTTTTTTTCGATTTTATCAACCTCATAGTTTAGAAATTAGAGGGGAAGACACACTTTTTTCAACTTTGGAAGTGTCTCTTGCGCAAACTATTCAATTACCTTATACCTGTAATGTTAGTCGTAAGATAACATGGAAATAAATAAAATAAATTTATAAAAAAAAAATATTAGAAATCTTATCATTTTTCATACCCCACACTTGGGGGTACGACGAAAAAAAATTAAAGTTAATTTCAATGTCCCCATACATTAACCCCAAATATTTTTTTTTCCAGTTTCTTATTAAAACCTAATAGCGGTTCACAGAATACATAGTGTAGTGCTTATAGTTTCGGAGAAAAAAGGGTGTGACATACGGACGGACAGACAGACTTGACGAATCTATAAGGGTTCCGTATTTTGCCATTTGGCTACCCCTTAAAAGAGATATCTTTAAGTCAAAATCTTCTCACCTGGTCTGTAGATTGAAGTTGACTGAGCCGTTCTCGCTGACGATGGCTAGTGGTACATCCCTGAAGCCTTCGATCAGCCCGTCCCTCTTGTAGACATGCTCCAACTGGATATTACCCATTAGTTTGATCGCATTGTGTTCCGGAAGAAACTCCATACTCTCCATGCCTGACAACAACATTAATAAATATTCACTGACATTTACGCAGCGCTATCTTGTCCAAAACTTAGTATTTTGCCTGTAATATAGATACTAAGAGGGTCGGTGGCTCAATGGTGTGGACTGTTGCCTTCCTACCGGGAAGGCACAGTTTCAAAACCGCCACGTACCAATGTGTTTTCAAATTTTCGTAATTATAATGTACGTTTAACCGACGCTCTTACGGTGAAAGTAAAACATCGTGAGAAAAACCTGCGCACGCCTGCGAAAAGATTCAAAGGTTGTGCGTGAAGTCGGCCAATCCGCACTGGGCCCGCGTGGACTACTAAGGCTTAATCACCGTATACGGGTAGGCTCGTGCCCCTCGGTGGCGACGTTTAATGAGCTGATGATGATAGATACTAAACAACGGATAGACATACTTGTATACTTTTTTTTGTAAATACATATTTTATACATAGAAACACCCAGACCAATATAAGCAGACATGTTCATGCACACATATGTTTGTACTGCCCAGTGACCGAACCCGGAACCCTTGGTGCAAGAGCCGACGTCTCAACCATTAAACCATTACAACAAATGGTCGCTCAAATTGTACTTATTACATACATATTAATCAAAATATACATAGAAACATCCAAACCAATGCAAACAGACATGTTCATGCACACATGTTTGAACTTGGTGAAGCCGACCTCTCAACCATGAATAGTACTCAAAAGTTTTTGAGCAATGCGTAAGTACTAGGGTTCATGGTTTCTCGAGCTTTTCAATTTCTCGGGTCTACTCGGGTTGTCGAGAAATTTACACTTACGTATGTTTTTTATTTTATTCATGATGGGTTTGCTCTTGAGCACAGACTATCCTAGTGGAAGAGACATGCTCTAAGATGGAGCGAGCTTGCCCAGAAAAAGCCTATTCACTCGTTTTTGAATGCCACGGGGTTGTATGTGGCCGGAAACACAGACGCAGGCAGATCATTCCATTCATTTGCAGTGCGCATAATGAGAGTTGATGCGAAACGTTAATCCTAATACGGGGAACATCAACATGAAACTGATGAAAATTTGCAGTTCGCCTTGATGACCTTAAAAGTGATGATGATTGTGAATGGGAGACGAAAAACGACAATAAAACCAGCGATCGACCTTCAAATTAAAAATATCAAATCCATACTTCCATTCTAATTTTACTAATGATAAAGTGTGTTTGTTTGTCAGTCTTTCACACTAAAACGGAAAGAAAATAGACGTAATTTTTCGGGTGACATAGTTGCAACCTACGGGGGTGACATAAGCTTCAATTTGTCTAATTCTAACCCCGTACTTCCCTGAATGGTTGTGGAAGTTTATATAGAGCTTTCCGCAATTTTTATGGTAGAAAGCTAAAAATTGGTATGCGGATAGCAAAACAATCTTGCATCATGTTTTTCGGAAATTGGTCACCGAAACCTAAAACAGGGGGGCGGGGAAATCTTACATGGGACTTTGCAGATACCTTGAAGGTGGGAAGCTAAAAATCAATAATCCACCGCATGAATCTGGTGAAAATGGGGTACTGCTACTGTGGAAGTGAAGTAGAAGATGGAGACCATGTCCTATGGGAATAAGGACGCGCGTAGAAGACTTTTAGCTAATGCGAAGGTGCTTCAGATGAACTTCGCGCGCGCGTTGTTCAATATACGAGGTGGACTTGATAGATGGTCAAAGGAGATGAAAAAATGATACCGTAGAAAACTTAGAAGAGATTAAGTGCGGAGAAAGAAAATACCCCGGCAGAAATGAAGTAGCTAGCGGCTACATCGGGTGGACAAACGACTGCACGGCGGAGACTGAACGCATTCTTGTATCTGTCATGCCCCAGAAGGGGGGAAAAGTGAGCNTAAGAAAATATATTGACTTTGATTCAGGTAGCTGGGTAACTACTTACCTACTTCATTTTCATTTAAAACACACTACACGTTATAAATACATATTATTTCTTTTAATTTTAATGAATAGTAAACTTCTACTTTTTGTCAACAGTTATGGACAATGTGTTTTGACGTAACAAGTTGTCAACTAACTTAATGTTTTAAATTACACTTAATACCTAGCGATATTTAAAATGTTTTACACTGGAGCGAGACTTATCTTAAATCGGAAACTAAGTAAAGCCAACAGTGCAAGAGAAAATACAATAACAACCTGTAAACTGACCGCGTTTCGGGAACCAAGTGTAAGCGATATTTACCTTGACCGAGCCTTAGAACTGCTAGTATTGTGAACGTCAATATTAGATTTCCAATAGCCAGGGCGAACAACAGGCATATGAGGGTCCAGAAAGCAAAAGTTTTTCGTCCTTTATGCATTGACTTAGTGACGTCGTTCCCATTTTTATCTGAGTAATTCTTCAAGTTCCCAGAGGACTTGTTTAGGAAAATCTGACTCTGGGTGGGAGTCTTCGTAATTAGCGCTTTTTCGGCACGATTTCGATCCAATGTGCTTTCCGACATAGCGTCAGAGGCGGGCGAAAGTCCACGCAACCCACCAAACATGCCAAGACGCTGTTAATTCGATGTTTTTCAGACAAGATCGTGAATTTAAAAATAGCTTCAGAATTTCCACAAATTTGACAACTCAAATTATTGAGCGAAGTTTCCGTGATTTCATTGGTTAGTGTTTTATCCAATGAAAGGGCGTGTCTCGATAAGTGTTGCCATCCTAATGACATATGACATGTTGCGGTGTGTTAATGCCACGCTTAAAACAGAGACGATCGTTTCAAATGTGCCAAGTATAGACCGCCTTATTTTTTGACGTTTGTTAATATTGCCAATATACAGAAAAAAACTAATACATTTGACAATTTGCTTTGTAATCATGGCGTCAGAACGTTATAGTTTTTCTTTAACAACTTTCAGGTAAATTTAATATAATTACGTTAAATCTTTCAGTTACATAATATGAATATTGTTCCATGGCTATTGTTTTATATATTAAGTTCAAAAAATACGCCATAATTCTCACACTTAGTTTGAATTTCAGATGTGAAAAGTTCATACTTTGAAACTGAATTTTATAATTATTTTATTGTGTTGTATTGCAGCCCCTCCGGTAAATTAGTTCAAATTGAATATGCTTTAGCTGCGGTAGCAGCTGGCGGAACATCCGTCGGTATAAAAGGTAAATCTTAAAGTTATATGTTTTTATACTTATAGGTTAGATAATTTTTACATTGAACTTATTAAAACAATACATTTATTCATATTATATCTAATGTTTGTATACCAAAATGTAAAACAATGTTATCCATACCTTTTAAAATAATAATTCAATAAACATTTTTAACTTTTAGTCATTGTTTACATGATTTCTCCTAGTCATCCAACTCTAAAGTATGATCTTTTCAGCGTCCAATGGCGTCGTGATTGCGACAGAAAATAAGCACAAAAGTATTCTCTACGATGAACACAGTGTGAACAAAGTAGAAATGATCACGGGACATATTGGTGAGTAATGAGTAATTTACCTTTGTGCAACTTAAAAATGTTAATATTGTAAATGATCATATTCTATTAAATATACTTATTTATTACTAAATGAGTATTTTCTTTAATTCTGATGTTAAAATTAGAAAACTCTTTAAAATATTTTTTTGTCAAAAGAAAAATTCAATTTTTTAAATTTTCCTCTTGTATAACCAGTGCTTATATACATCATGAGATTGTGTCTCTTACTTTCCTTTTAAACTTGCTATAAAATTCCCTGTGACAATCTTTCATCACAGAAGAGTTAGGAAGCTATCTTTGCTGGTTACTGTCTGGGATCTTTCAATGAAAATATTTAATTGCCATCTGCCATAGGATATTAATCTTGCTTTCTCTATCCTCACCCAGCATTTCACAATGGCATGTCTTAGCAATACTAGTAGGTAAAATAATACTGCTAGTTAGTCTGAGTAGGTACCACCGCAGTGACAGATATTGTCCCTTGAAATAGTATTAGTCGGGTTATGCACTTTAGTGTTTCGGATGAGGGCACTGTAGCTAGTGAAATTACTGGGCATACCAGACCAAACATGTGGTGTCTCAGTTGACAGGCGCAGGGTGGTGTCGATGAGGAATAGTAACTTTGTGCAGTGACTAATTCTTCTTCAGTACTGCAAGCTTCTTATTTATATATAAATGGATATTACATATTAATAATTATAAAAACCTATTGATTCTCACATAATATTTAGATACATTATATAATTCTACCATCAAATTACAATATGTCTCAGGTATGGTATATTCGGGTATGGGCCCCGATTACCGTCTGCTGGTGACTCAAGCAAGGAAGATGGCCCAGCAGTACTTCCTCATGTACCACGAGCCGATCCCCACGGCGCAGCTCGTGCAGCGGGTCGCCACAGTGATGCAGGAGTACACACAGTCTGGGTGAGTGTTTATTTTATGTTACAAAGTGAACAAGATGGTCTGGATGCTCATCTAATGGTAAGTGATACGCTTGACGATGATAGAGCGGCATTAAAGGAAAAAAACTGACAGTTATTACTATTAATGCCGCACTGCGCCCGTCAACCGAGACAACAGTTGTTAGGTCTCTTATATCGGTAATTTCACTAGGGACCGTTCAAGTAATACGTAACGCAATTTGGGGGAAGGGGGGGTCTCGTAAAACGTTACGAAGCATTACAGGGGCGGAGGGGGTCTTTCTTGCAACATGTTACGTAACATTGTTTTTTTTTTAAATAAAAAATTGGGGAATTAAAACTCCAAAATTGGCAACCCTTTTCATTCACATTTTACGGGGACTCCCTTGATTGTATTAGTCTGGTCGTCATTTTTTATTTGTTCTCGCAGGTTGGCGAACCTTTTTGTTTATATTTCACGGGGAATCCCTAGATTGTATTGTAAATAAAATCTGTAACATACTATTTTGCGACTTTAGGGTAAACATTGTCACTTGAGTGTTACATAACGTTTAGAGAGTGGAAGGGGGAGTACAGAAAAACGTTACGGTGCGTTATTAGGGGAGAGGGGTCAAAAATCTTCAAAAATTGCGTTACGTAATACTTGAACACTCCCCTAGTTACAGTGTTTGATCCCCAGGCAGTGCAAGCTCCTCTCTTATTATGGGGCTAGATGGCGCTGTGACGTTGTCAGTGAATATTTATATTTTTTTATTGAATATACCTAAATATATCTTATTTTGATGACCTGTGAGGTGTAATGGTTGAGATGTTGGCTATTACACCCAGGGTTCTGGGTTTGATCTCTGGCCAGTAGAAATGTGTGTGTGTATTGGTCTAACATTTGGTGATTTGTATTAAGATTTGATTGATTGATTTAAAATATAAGTATGTTCATCCCTTGTTCAGTACTAATAATACAATCTGTCTGTCTGGGACAGAGAAAGCGACTTTTTATACTATGTAGTGATTTTTCATCATGGTGAAAGGATTTGCCAGTTAAGTATTAACTAACTGCTGCCAGGGTACACTCGATTATTGGGGATGGTGGAATATTGCTTTATTATTTGATTTTGTATACAGCGGAGTGCGTCCGTTCGGTGTGTCCCTGCTGATCTGCGGCTGGGATGGCGGGCGGCCTTACCTGTTCCAGTGTGACCCGTCCGGCGCGTACTTCGCGTGGAAGGCCACCGCCATGGGCAAGAACTTCAATAATGGCAAGACTTTCCTCGAGAAAAGGTAGCTGAGATAAATACTATAATATCATGAAGAAAGGTCAACCAAAAAATTGACCGAGCGGCATGACACATACATATAGTTCTAAGATCGACAATTAACTAACTAGATACACGAACACAAAGAAATATCAATAAAAAAATGTCCGAGCCGCTTGACACACATATGTTGACTTATTGTTATATTTATGACATAATTATTCATTAAAATTTTGACCTTAACCTGTAATAGAAAAAGTACAAAATGAAAAGCACAAGCACACTACCATGTCATTATGACATGTAGCGAGTGACGTAATTATGAATGAAAATTCTGCAAATGACGTGATGGGCAGACTTTTGCGCAGACACTGAGTAAGATTGTGCATCTAGTCAGTTTATTGTTTATCTAAGGTCGGTCGGTCGGTCGCAAGGTTCTTATTTGATGTGTCAGCCGTATTCGAAGTGTTTACCCTTTGACCGCCAATGACGCCTTAAGGCGCCAGACACAATAGATTTTCTATTGTTCCCTGTTTCCCGGCGTTCAATGGGTTAAAGGATTTTTGGTAGAGAAAACCCTCGGAACCAGTTGTAGCTTCGTTTGATAAAAAAATACTGTTTTCTTTTTAATGAAAAAAAGTTTTGAAATCATGTGAAATCCTGACCTGGAAAAGGATGTAACTTCTAACATCTTCATTTAATTAATTTGAGATCAAGATCCATGTGAAAATAATTATTTTTAATTGCAGATATACAGAAGAATTGGAGCTAGATGATGCAGTGCACACAGCCATTTTGACCCTCAAAGAGGGTTTCGAAGGGCAAATGAGCGCTGATAACATCGAGGTGGGGATCTGCGACGCGGCCGGCTTTCGGAGGTTGGAGCCAGCGCACGTTAAGGACTACCTCGCCAACATACCATAATAGACTTATGATACTTGCATTATAATAAAACTGTGTTTTTTAATGAGTTGTTTTATTTTTAAAATTAATTGAATTGCTTAAAAGATGTGCTCACGACGCTTCGTAATAATATATATATATATATATATATATATATATATTGGGGCTACATTGTGAATATCAGTGGGTATTATTATATCTACTTATTGTTTGGTTTCCTTTACGAAACATTGATATCCAACGGTAATTCGGTATTCCGGTACAGCTTTAATGTTAAAATGGTAATAGCATAGTAGATTGACCAAATTGGTCAAGTCCTTAAGACGGCTGGGGTTCCAAGTAAAAGGAATAAAAGAGCTTGTATGAAAAGTTTGATGGATGTGAATGAAGCTAGAGAAGTATGCGAGAACCGCGCAAAGTTCCGTTCCAACGATCCATCATCTCTGCCTACCCCTCTGGGACAAAGGCGTCAGCTTTATTTATTTTATTTTTATTAGAATGAAGTATCTAATAGTGTTACTAATTCCAACAACCAAAATCTACCATAAAACAGAAGGAATGAGTGCAGCTTTTGAGACTGACGTTCCTACAACCGCATTTTATTTTTTTTTTCGTCACAAAAAATATAGTGACAAAGACGAAATAAAACAAAGAATAATTAATAATAATATTTATTCAATACTTATTGCCTTCCATTCGAAGGTTTCAACGCATACTAACATAAGGAATACAACATTACTATAAAATGTACAGTCGATAGAAAATCACATTTCAATACATTTTTATTTTATTAGCAAAAAATAAGTAATTCCATAGATGTCGTTCGATTATGTCTAATAATACAACAGTGCCTTAACATATGACAATCGATTCGAAACGCATTGAGATCGCTAAAATTTAGGGAAAATGGATTATTTTAAATTCTGGTTAAAAAAGCCACTGACTTATGCCAATTATTGGCATAAGTCAGTGACTTTTCAACTTTTGATTTTTAACCCTTTGACCGCCAGATACGCCTTAATGCGTCACAAACAATAGTTTTTCCATTGTGTCTGGATTCCTTGGCTGTCAATGGGTTTATAATTAAAATCATTAATAAATAAAACAATAATTTGCAATTCGAAAGTACTTGTAAAAGATTTATTCGAAGATACTTTGAGTATGAGTTTGACGTCACTTTGACAGTTTATATAAATCGCATACTATTAGCGATATCCGTTTCGATTCGATTGCCACTTTTCTAATTTGACGGTGCCGTCCTCAAACTAAATGGCGACCAAATTTTAAATGCAACTACTTAAACTACTTTGGTTCCTGGTGAAAAGTTGATGAACATAATAATATATTTAAAATAATTATCTAGCTAAAATAATGATAAATTCTGAACTTTTTCAGAATCATTCATTTGATAGATATTACTCGGAGGAACTAGACTACTCCGAGAGATATTAGGATAACAAACATATTATTGCATCATCATCATCAGCTCATTAAACGTCCCCACCGAGGGGCACGAGCCTACCCGTATAGGGTGATTAGGCCTTAGTCGTCCACGCGGGCCCAGCGCGGGTTGGTTATTACATAGTACCTATTAATCAAAACGAAACGAAATCAAAAAATACAATGTTTAGTTCGTTTGTGCAAATACAGAGTCCAAAGTAATAATAATAAAAATGCATATTACACAAATGTGATACTCTTCATTAAAAATCCATTCTAATTGGATTTAATCTTTTATCTGTATATTTGAATTCGGTCTTTAGTAAAGAGGACGGCAGAACAGTGAAGCTGAAACTATAATAATAAAATTACAAAACAAAATGTCTAATTAGTTAAAAAGCTAATTTTAAAATTAGCAATATTGTTCATTGAGGCAGTTTCAAATTCAAACTATAATCTATAGTCCTTACAAAGTTGTGATATCTTAGTTCGCGGCTTTCGAATTGTTTCATAAAATTGTTGTTCTTGAATGAAGTGATTAGGAACGCTAACATATTTTTTTAACGGACTAATTATTAGTTGAAAAAACATCTCACATTGGTTTTACTGGGTCCAGATAGACATTAGCGACAATTAAAACTTATTCCAGTAAACTGTGATCATTTTGACACTTCCAAGCATTTTTAGTTATCTTTCAGTAAAATAAAACTCAATACTTTTATTTACTTTTGTTCAAATGATGACGATGATAATACCAGAAGCTCAAAGGAGATTAACCCATTCAGAATTAGGTCGGAAGACTGCCTTTTATTACAACACCACTCGGTTAGAGGGTTGTATTTGTGACACATCATCATCAGCTCATTGAATTTCCCCACCGAGGGACACGAGCCTACCCGTATAGGGTGATTAGGCCTTGGTCGTACACACTGGCTCAGTGCGGATTGGCCAACTTCACGCACAACCTTTGCAACTCTTCGCAGGCGTGCGCAGGTTTCCTCACGATGTTTTCCTTCACCGTAAGAGCGGTCGGATCCGATTTGTGACACATGATCTAAGAAATATTTCGTTTAAAAAATTAAAGACACGCTTGGCGAGTTCCCAATACCCAATACAAAATCTCGTGTTAACATTTCCTCCAAAATATTCTTTCGGTACATAAAAAAACATACATAGAGGTGTTAAATAATACTTCAATTGAACCTTTAACAATATATTGTGAATACCTCTATATTGTCTGATTATATTAATATATTTCAGATCCATAACCCTTCGAATGCTTAGTAAGAAGTTAAATCCCACACAACAATAGTTTCACTATTGCTTTTCCCACTTATACGTGTAGACAATTGTTTATGGTATAGCTCCAAGACTTAGTAGAGATTGTTAATAGTCTATGCCAAGTGTTGCCGAACTATCAATAGGTGAAGTCGAAAATCATCGATACTATCAAAAGGCCTGTCGATAGTAATGATTGTATTGAGCTACGATACTAAGAGCGTCCGTGGCTGAATGGTGTGGACTGTCGCCTTTCTACCGGGAGGGCTGAGTTTCAAATCCCGACACGTACCAATGGGTTTTCGAAAATTATGTACGTTATCCGACGCTCTTACGGTGAAGGAAACCATCGTGAGGAAACCTTCACGCACGCCTGCGAAGAGATTCGAAGGTTGTGTGTGAAGTCGTCCGACCCGCACTGGGCCCGCGTGGACGACTAAGGCCTAACTACCCTATACGGGTAGGCTCGTGCACCTCGGTGGGGACGTTTAATGAGCTGATGATGATGACGATACTATCGATATATTTCAATGTACCAATACTATTTCGATAAACTTAGGTATCGACAGTATCGATAGGTCAATCCACACTATTGCTTTTGTCCAACAATCGATAGACGATCAATAGTCGACTATCGAGCGGCAACACTGTCTATCCCCACTTGACTTGTTGTGTAACCATAATGTTCGTACGTAAATGCAATTTGTACACAGATAACGCCATCAAAAAAAATATATATATGTATATATATATATATATGTATGTATATATATGTGTATATATATATACATAATTAAAACACCTCAATATCATATACAACGTGAGACGATTCTACAAATGGAATTACATTAAATAAATGAGTAGAGATTGAATATTTGGATGCTTGATTACATTTACTTAGTAGCTGAAAATAATATTTATTAATATTAAGTTGCTGTGATAACTAAAAAAGAATTAGTAATTAGAAATTGAACCGACGATTAACCCTTACACCGGCAGAGATGCCTTATAGCGTCACAAACAATAGATTTAGAATATTTTAAGGATGTTTTTCTTCATAATAACTAGATGGCGCTGTATGTATTTTGAAACGCGCTTACAATTTGAATGACATCTATTTAGGACCCAATACGCATTGGGCCAATATCATAGCTATACTATGTGGGAAGGTCTAAACATAATACTAGGTTACCAAGCCCCCCCGCGACGCCCTAACCGAAGTTCGAGTCCCACTCTGGGCCGCCCTTAGGCTCGTTCTGTAAATGTTTAAGGCTGAGAGCTATCTGCGCTCGCCAATCGCCCGGTGAAGCTGTAAAGGCCATCTGCGGCCAACAGCAGTCGTCAGTTTGATAAAAAAGCCATGCTTCGAATAAACTCTAGATGCATAAACTCACTCAAAATGTTTGTTTATTGTTTATATATCATGATATGTGGGATGACCATACAGCCGGAGATGTAAAGTAACTTAGATAAAAGTATATGAAAACAGATAATTTTATCTAAGATGTTTTGTATAGGGTATCTTATACATCTCTGCATACAACGGTGTTAGGCTATCTGATAAAATTGCATGTTAATTTTTGGCTACACTCACTTTAGCTTTTTAAATACTTTTCTCTAAATTTTAAAAGTATAATAGGTAAAAAGAGCGTCGGTGGCTCAGTGGTGTGGACTGTCGCCTTCATACCGGGAGGGCTGAGGTTCAAATCCCGACACGTACCAATGTATTTTCGAATTTTCGAAAAATATATGTACGTTATCCGACGCTCTTACGGTGAAGGAAAACATCGTGAGGAAACCTTCATGCACGCCTGCGAAGAGATTCGAAGGTTGTTTGTGAAGTCGTCCAATCCGCACTGGGCCCGCGTGGACGATTAAGGCCTAATCACCCTATACGGGTAGGCTCGTGCCCCTCGGTGGGGACGTTTAATGAGCTGATGATGATGATAGGTAAAAGGTTTGAACAATACATTCAATAAATTTAAGGTGCTATTTAAAACGAAACTATCGGATGGATGTAAAACGTGCAAACAAAACATCCAAATATCCAATCTCGCTATGAGACGAAATGTCAAATTAAACTACGATAATAATTTATACAACCACAAATAGGCGAATTCGTTGAAGCGTTTGTAAACATTAAGTAAGTAAACATTTATTGCAGTGCCACATATATCGTCCCGTAAAATACCAGTGTTTTGCACTTCTGTGTTTCGGGATGAGGGCACTGTAGCTAGTGAAATTACCGGGTATAAAAAACCTAACATCTGTTGTCTCGAGTGACCTTGCCCATTTGGATTGATGGTTGAATCTACTATGAAGTTGCCTAGAAATAGGGCTTAACGTACCTTCCGAAGCACGAAGGGACCAGGAGACAGACTTTTCGGTCACCCTTCCAAATTCAGACCGTTGCATAAGTTGCTTAACCGTCGCAGTCTTCAACGGAACGAAACCTGAACATTTCACTATCACCAGTCTCACTTAAGTCTACAAACGCCACTACAAACTATATATATATATATATATATATATATATATATATATATATATATATATATAGTTTGTTTGTATACTGCTCGGTGCTCACACTGACCCCGCGTTGTTTTCAGGCTGACTATCTGATATGTTATTAGATATTCCGGATACGCCTGTGGATGGGAAAAACAATCGATTTATTTGCTGCTCATATAGTCTTCAGTTGACTGAAAGTATTGGGACTAAAGAGATTTACCGCTGAAATCGTTCATTTTAATATTATGAAATTAAATTTCCTATTCAACCTATCGCAGTCCACTGCTGGACATAGGTCTCCCCCACTTTGCGCCAGATATCCTGGTCCTCCATTTTTCATCCAGCCTACACCAGCGACCTTTCGCAAGTCATCTACTAACGGCCATCGGTTCTGCGACATACGTGACCAGCCCACTGCCACTTCAACTTGCTGATCCGGCGGGCTATGTCGGTAGCTTTAGTTCTCTTATGGATTAAATCATTTCTGATCTTATCCCTAAGAGAGACCCCGAGCAGCTCCATTGCGCGTTGAGTGACTCTGAACTTGTGCTCCAATCCCGCAGTCAGTGTCCATGTCTCGGGTAGGACGCATTGCTCAAAGACTTTTGTCTTTAAGCATTTGAAATTAAATGCATGAAGATAATTTGTAATTCCTTTGAGATCTGGGGGCACGGTAGTGCCCCCGCCAAGACGTGCCAAGCGAAGCGCACGGGCGGCACTACCTACCTTTTCTCGAAGTGTTTCGTCGTAATTTTGAACTCTCATTGAATTGGTTTCCGATGTACCAGATAGTTCATATTCCCAGGATACGATGTCATCAATAGGATTATTAAATATACAAAGTTTCAATTGAATCGCTTCAATACTTAAGATTTAATTAAGATTTTAAATACTTCGATCACGTCACTATCACACTCATGATCATCAAAATGTTTGCCTACTCTCTGAAGAGCTAGAAAGCTAAAATTTGGTATATAATCAATGATGTAAAAAGTATGGATTCGTGATATGCTCACAAAACAATCGATCGACAGCACACGTACGCATATTTCGAATTTCGAACACATTCATTTAAACAAAAGAGTACAAACTGTACTCTCTTCGGCGGTTCGTTTTTGAGGCACTGATGGCGTATCTACCTTATATATACAGAATATCATTGTATGTAATCTTAATTGAGTATACAACCAACGAAAAAATGTGTGTATCTTTTTCTGTCGCTTGGTCTGTGTCTCTGTGTGTACACGTCTCTCTCTCTCTCTCTCTTTATCTGTCTGTCGGTTTGTGTCTGTATGTGTGTACGTCGGTGGCTCAGTGGTGTGGACTGTCGCCTTCCTACCGGGAGGCTGGTTCAAATCCCGACACGTACCAATGTATTTTCGAATTTTCGGAAATATATGTACGTCATCCGACGCTCTTACGGTGAAGGAAAACATCGTGAGGAAACCTTCATGCACGCCTGCGAAGAGATTCGAAGGTTGTGTGTGAAGTCGTCCAACCCGCACTGGGCCCGCGTGGACGACTAAGGCTAATCACCTATACGGTGGCTCGTGCCACGTGGGGACGTTTAATGAGCTGATGATGAATGTGTGTACGTCTCTCTCTCTCTCTGTCTGTCAGCCACTGTGTGTGTGGTGCGTGTAGGGTACCTGTTCCCCGCGGTAGACGACGTACTCGGGGAAGCAGAGTCCCCCGTGGCTGGGCCGGCCCGCCACGGAGTGGTGTCCCGGCGGGGCGTGCGCCATCTTCATCGCGCTCAACAGCTGGAAAGCTCGACCGAGGGTCACGCGACATAACAGCATTTGCCTGTTATGTACACACAAAACAAGATTTATCATATTAGATTCCTATACTTTTATTTGACGCCATTTGGTGTTGCGGTTCAGAGGTCGACTGCAACACCAAGGGTTCCGGGTTCGATCCCCGGGCAGTACAAACATTTGTGTGCATGAACATGTCTGTTTGTAATGGTCTGGGTGTTTCTATGTATAATATGTATGTATTTTACAAAAAAAATGTATATAAGTTTATCCGTTGTTTAGTATCCATAATACAGGGTTCACACTTAACTTGGGGTTAGATGGCGCTGTGTGAATGTCAGTGGATATTTATTCATACTAAGTGAGAATCCTCACTTAATCCGTTCGACGCTGGGAATCCAGACACAAAAGAAAATCTATATAGAGCGCTTTAAGACGCCATTGGCGGTGAAAGGGTTAAATATGGATTTAATAAGGAGCGTAAATGACATCAACATTGGTCGGAGAATAAGCACGCTGAAGTGGAAGTGGGGCGGTCATGTCTCCAGACGTTCAGATGGTTGATGGAGCCGAAACGTGTTGGAGTGGCGACCTCGCTTAGGCAGACGCAGCGTGGGACGTCCGGCTGCCCGGTGGACCGACGATTTGAGGAGGGTGGCCGGTGGAAGTTTGATGCGGGCTGCTCAGGACCGGGATAGTGGCGCTTTGGGGGAGGCCTATGTTCAGCAGTGGACGATGGCTGATTGATGACTCACCTTTGGCATAGGTAACAGCTGCGGTCCTTATGCGTAGGACACCCCGACCCGCCCCCAAACCGTACACGTACTGGTTGCTCTTGGACGAGTGCTCGGCGAAGTAGATGCCGGCGCCGAACATACCGCCTGCGATTTGCAAACAAATACACTCAAATAATATTCATAAATCATAGTAAAAAAAATCATCAAATCAATCAAATAGTAAAAAAAAAATGCTCATAAAACGTCCCCACCGAGGGCCCCGAGCCTACCCGTGGCGGGTGTATAGGCCTTAGTCGTCCACGCGGGCCCAGTGCGGTGCGGCTTCACGCAAAACCTTAGAATAGTTTACCAACGTGCGCGATGTTTACCTTCACCGTAAGATTGTCAGATAAACGTTCATATAATTTCAATAATCTTAAATACACTGGTATGTGGCGGGATTTGAACCTGCACCCCCCAGATCGGAAGGCAACAGTCCACATCAATGAGCCACGGATGCTCTTAAATCCCAGCCACCAGAGAACTAAATTCGCCATTTTGTTGTGGCGACCATCTTGGATTTTCAATTTGTCATATAGTATAACATTCTTATAATCAAGCCATTTTATTCAATAATGAGTCAGTTTAGAAAAAAAAATATTATAAAATGCTAATGCTAATATGCGTTGGCGGCAATCTTAGATTTGAAATTTGTCATAGTTTTAGTATATATTTTTGTTTGACACCCATATTAAGATTTGACCGTTTTCTTTCTACAGATTTGAAACAAAAGACTGATTGATCTGCTGCCATGAACAGCACTCAATTTAACAAAAATGTAAAGTATTTATTGTTTTTGCGATTTGTGTCACTCACTTTGCATACCCTACCCATAATCTCTGTGCACGCCACTGCTGACACACAGTATAGTTTCCAGTGACTAGAAACCGAACTTTTGTCCTACCAGCCGACTTGTCAACCCCCTCAACAAACAAACACAAACTTGCAATTTCGAATCTCAGATTGCATAAGGTCGGAAACTCATTAGTGTGATTAAGCATTAAAATATTTAATAAGCTACCACAAAATATAATTAATTTACCTCTGCATAAGTTTAAGCCTCATGTAAAATAAATTTTATTAAAAAAAACTTACTATAATATCGAAGATTATATAACTGATAAAAACTCATGGACATGTCGATCTTCACGCCTGCACTGGATTTGCTTTTTTTTGTTACGATCTATTTAGATTTTTATTATACTTAACTACTTAACAATACTTTTGTAGATAATTTCATTTTTACTCATAATTATTATGATAAAAATTTTGAATGCAATTTGCTTTATATATATATTTTTTTTATTTATTTATTTAAGGACAACCAACATAACAAACGATGATATCATTCTCAATTAAAACTTATTAATTACATAACAAATCGCTGTTATACTTAAAGGCTGCCACGACATGCACTAATGTATGCCTTTTAATAAATTACTTAAATTACATAAGTTTTAACAATTACAAAATTTAATTTAATTATGTCTGAAACAAAACTATTTTCCGGACCGAAATGCATCTAATAACAAAGATTTAAATTTGCGCAGTGAGAATGACATATCATATTGTACTGGGGATGTTACAGACGAGCGCGAAAATTGACTAAATTGTGATTGTATTCTGTTAATAGTGGAGAAATGACCAAGATTACTTTTTGAGCTTTTTGCTTTAAATGGTAGGTATCTCGACAAACGAGCTATTTTATATGGCAGACATTTGACCGCCATCTCACCTGATGGTAAGTGCTGATGCGGCCGAGGATGGATCATGCCTGACTAGAAACAGCCTATTCACTATTTTGATAACAAATAATATGATTCTGTACAAAACATAAATATTTTGAAAAGAGTAACTACTGAGCTTCTTGCTGGATTCTTCTCAGTGGAAAACTACCGTCCGAACCAGCGGTAGCTTCATATGACATTCATAAGTGTTCTGTAAGGACTTAAACTGAATAAACACTTTTCATTTTCCCACTGACCTATATAGGCGTGTCGCTCGTCAAATCCCTTCTGCACGATCGCGTTGATGAAGGGCGAGCCGTGGAACAGCATCCGCTCGTTGGGCGCGCCCGCCTCGTCCGATACTTCGCGTCTTCTGTGCTGATAACGCTCCCATAGCCGACCGTTCACTATCTTCTGGATCTGGAGGGAAACGACTTATAAATATACCGGAGAATAATATGGCACACTTATTAAGTGTAATACAATGTATCTAAGTAGGTATCTTTCTTTAAAATTTAGATTTACGTTTTATTGATACAAAAAAATGAATTTCTATAACAATGAATACGCGTGGTCACCCTACTGCTTTTTGTGAATTCGTTAATTCGCTTGCCAGCATTGTTCTGGCAGCTTCCGACAAAGGGCTCACTGGTCCGCCATTCTCACAATGTTTTCCTTCGCCATAAGAGCGTCGGATAACGTACATATCATTTCGAAAACTCGAAATCACATTGGTACGCGGTGGGATTTCAACCTGCACCCTCCTAGAAGGCAACAGTCTACAGCATTGAGCCGCCGACGCTCTAATATACTTCAGAATACCCAATGATATTCTGTATATATAAAGGTAGACACGCCATCCGTGCCTCAAAAACGAACCGCCGAAGAGAGTACAGTTTGCACTTTTTTAGGTTAATGTACGCTCATTCGAAATATGTGTATGTGTGCTGTCGCTGCATTCCAAACACTTTTTTCGGTTGTTTTGTGAGCATATCACGAATCCATACTTTTTTACATCATTGAGAATACCCTAAAAATTATATCAAACATCAACACCATTTATTTCAAATTAGGCTCACAAAAAGCACTTATGAACGTCAAAAAATATAATAAAAATCAATTAAAATACTAAACTTAAAATATGAACGTTTGATGCTTTGAAAAAAAGCGCTTGAGTGGTTTGGCCCGTTGATATATGAATGGTTACCGACCCGCACTATGTGGTATCTAGCGAAGGCGCCGCCCGCGTGGTCCCGATGCGATCGCAGCGACGCCTGCATCTCCCGCTCCACCAGCGCCCACTCGCCGCCGGCACCCACCTCCGATAGGGACGTGCCGGCGTACCACTCTGCGAATTAACACACCAAATATCCATGAACAGTGGCGTGCACAGATATTATGAGTGGGGTATGCAAAGTGAAAATAATCGCAAACATTAAATAGTTTTCATTTTTGTCAAATTGAGTGCAGTTGATGACAGCAGATCGCCTATGGTTTCAAATCTGTAGAGGGAAATGGGCGAATAAGTGGGAATCATTTAAAAGGTTGTCTACAGGGTATGCTCTGCTTATTTGCATATATGGGGTGCACGCTGTTCATGAAGTGTATAGGGATGATGATATTTTTTCTGCTATGGACTATGGCTATGCGAGGGATCTCTCACTAATAGAAACATATCATAATTCTAAAATGCCATTAATGGACTTCCCGCGTATGCTCTGCCTATTTGCGTATATGGGGTGCACGCCACTGTTCATGAAGTGTATAGGGATGATGATATTTTTTTCTGTTATGGACTATGGACATGCGAGGGATCTCTTACTATTGAAAACAATTCTAAAATGACATTAATGGAATCCCCCAAAAAAAAACGCTTCATACAAATTGGCCACAAATTAAGAAAGTCACGCTTTTGTTGTAGTTTCATAGCAAAAGTTGACAGATTTCGCTTTATTGTTTTTTGACGTTCATAATTAAGAGCCTAAATTGACCTAATGGACTTTGAGTTGATGTTACAAGGGATGTTATCCACTCAAACGTAGTACGCGCGGAGATAACAGATTCATGCATTGTGTGATGTGAATAGGCTTTTACCAAAATTTGGAAAGTTGCTTAATGTAATCCTTAGTCTAAATAAACAACTTTGCAATTTTCAATTTTTTTTACCAACTATAAATGCTGTGAAAATACATTTAAATTTAACACTTTTAAATGTCGCGCCATTTCCATTCATTTAAGACGACTCCATGGTTGATGACGTCACTTCGATAGTTCATAGAAAATGAAGAGAAATCTCTATACATCTTTTTGATGTCAACGTCTTGTCTTGTCGAAATAGTGCGTGAACTTAAGACGAAAGTCACACGTGCTATTCTATTATTATTACTATTGTAAAAATGAGTAATTATTATTGGTGTGCTGTACCTACATCAATGAAATAATAATAAAATGACACGGAAAAGTTATGAATTCAAGTGCCGATTGACATTAATATGAGAAGTACTTGGTTGAAACTAGCGAGACTACTTTTGTGAAGATCACTTTGACGTAAGTGTTACATTAAAAATTTAGTTATGTTGGATATTATGGTTATACTAGTTTTAAGAAATGTATGGAGAAAAATCTGTAAACGAGATTTGTGTTTATATCCGAATGACGTCACAACATGGCGGTCAAAGTTTTGCGCTTAAAATGCAGATTAAAAAATTGTAAATCTTTGTGTGGATTTAAAAATTATTTAATAATTTTATGAACTAAATCAAACAGTTCTGATTGCTATTACGTTAGCTAACTAAATAGTACATTACATGATTTTTCCTGATGGGTAAAATACCCTATTGCCACCCGTGCTACATACGATCGCTTATAAGCTGATGATTAATGCGCAGAGCCCGTGTGGTGGGTCATCCAATCTCGCCATCAAGAAATCTCATACCACAGGACAGGCTTAGCCTAGTATGGGGACCAGGGTAAACCTTTATTAATTGTAATATTCTTCTCAATAAATAAATTTATTATTATTATTGACGACCCATTTGATGTTGCGGTTGAGACGTCGACTGCAACACCAAGGGTACCGGATTCGATTCCCGGGCAGTACAAACATTTGTGTACATCAACATGTCTATTTGTAATGGTCTGGGTGTTTTCTATGTATAATATGTATGTATTTACAAAAATATATATATATGTATGTTTATTCGTAGTTTAGTACCCATAATGCAGGCTTACCGCTTAACTTGGGGCTAGATGGCGCTGTGTGAATGTCAGTAGATATCTACACTAATATTATAAATGTGAAAGTGTTTATTTTTTGTGTGATTATTTAAACTTTAATTTAGTTAGTGAACCCAGTACCGACCGAGTCTACAACCTAGTAAATGATTACAGTCATGAACAAGACACAAGACATTTTTATAATGTGACTTAAAAATATTTAAACATGAGTGCGTGTGCAATGTCACAGGCCATACCTGAAGCATGCTGGTGGTGGTGTCGGGCCGCCTTCAGCAGCCTGTGCCGGTGTCCGTAGGCCGGCACCCCCACGGCCCGTAGGTCCTCGTGCGACATCTCCGATAATATGTCCACGGTGATCTGTTCACGCTCCAACACCGCCGCCAGTTGCTCTAGACCTATGCTGTAACAGAGACAGCCTGGTTAGATAGATGCATCATTTGTGACAGACACACATTACGACATCGAAAACAAAGAAAAAACATTAGTAATTTCAAGTTCACACAAAATATTTGTTATTGTGTGAAGTTGAAATTTTAAACTTTAAAATTATTTTTATTTTTGCACCTACTACAGCTATAATATGGAAAAATAGTGGTTCACCGTTTATGACGTTTAAAAAAAACTACAGACTAGGAATCGTTCAAATTTAATGTCTTTGTTATATTTCATGGTCATGTACATCATATATAAATTTTTTTCAACCCCATAGTTTACAAATTAGAGAGGGGGAAGACTTTTTTAACTTTGGAAGTGTCTCTCGCGCAAACTATTCAATTTAAAAAATAATATATTAGAAACCTCCATATAATTTTTCAAGATCTATACATTAATACCCACACGTGGGGGTACGATCAATTTTTTTATTGAGTTTCAGTTCAATGTGTGGGCAACCCCAAAATTATATGTGTATTATTATGTATTAGCTTTTTTTCAAGTTTCTTGTGAAAACCTTATAACGGTTGGCAGAATACATATAATTACAAAGTTTAAATAGTGTAGTGCAAACTATTAAGTTCCTATAAAGTTTGTTTAGGTAAATGTACGCTCATTCGAAATATGTGTATGTGTGCTGTCGCTGCATTCGGCACACTTTTTCCAGTTGTTTTGTGAGCATATCACGAAAAAAGACACTCGAATTTTCTTTCTGTGTAATGATTTACCTTGACAGGAACGATTGTAATGACTCCGAAGTGGATAAAGCCGAGGCGGGCCTCCCAGCCGCATCCTCTAGACTGCCTCTTGAGCCCTCCGCCCAGTAATTACTAGGCATCACCTGGTAACAAGCGAACAGATTGGATATGTATTGACGTTCATGTAGTGTCATCATCAGCTCATTATACGACGAATCTATAATGGCTCCATTGTTTGCCATTTGGCTACGGAACCCTAAAAAGTATATATTGTTTATTTCCCATATTACAGACTTGATAATAATAATAAGTTAATTTCGGACAACTTATTACATCCATGTGGGATAGTGCAGTGACTTAAAATTTTGTTAGTACATTTTTATGAATTTTATCATAAATTTACGAAAAAGGAAAAGTACCCGTTGTGAGTATCCTTCTCAAACAGAACTGCCACGGCGGCAACGTGAGTCGGCCTGCCAATGTCTTTAGGATGCTATTAGGGCTCACTCTTTAATATGATAGCATCGAAGCTATCTGTTTGGTACTCTGCACATCCCGGATGCACTACAAAAGCGGGGCAAACCCAACATCATCCTAAAGACATTGTTGAACTGACGACTGCTGTTGGCCGCAGATGGCCTTTACAGCTTCACCGGGCAAGTGGCGAGCGCAGATGGCTCTCAGCCTTAGAGACATTGTTATACTGGACACGTAGATGCTTAGGTTGAGGCTAGACGCTGCTGTGTTAATGCTGCTGGACATTTTTTTGACGACCCATTTGATGTAAGCGTTGAGACGTTGATAGGTACACCAAGAGTTCCGGGTTCAACCCCCGGGCAGTACAAATATTTATATGCATGAACATGTCTGTTTATATTGGTCATCATCATCAGCTCATTAAACGTCCCCACCGAGGGGCACGAGCCTACCCGTATAGGGTGATTAGGCCTTAGTCGTCCACGCGGGCCCAGTGCGGATTAAACGACTTCACACACAACCTTTTAATCTCTTTGCAGGCGTGCATGAAGGTTTCCTCACGATGTTTTCCTTTACCGTAAGAGCGTCGGATAACGTACATATAATTTCGAAAATTCGAAAACACATTGGTACGTGTCGGGATTTGAATCTCAGCCCTCCCGGAAGGAGGGCGACAGTTCACACCATTGAGCCACCGACGCTCTAATAATATGTATGTATTTACAAAAAAGTTATATAAGTATATGTATCCGTTAAGCACAGGCTTCACGCTTAACTTGGGGCTAGATGGCGCTGTGTGAATGTCAGTGGATATTTATTTATTTTATTATTATTAAGTCTAGAGAGGACTGGCTATCTTTGGAGGAGGCCTTTACCCATAGAGGGATCCTTGCAGAGGAAAGCTAAACCTTAATAACACTACTTACATAGAATTAAGTAAGAAAAAAATCGAAAAAACACCAATACTAACAAATATTATTATTACTATTTTTTTTACTCTGAAATGTTAACTTTTTCATATTTTTTGTAATATCTGCTTGGAAAAATAAAAAGGCTTTTTATTTTATTTATTATTATTAACTGAACTCACCGGCAAAGCCAACGGAACAGTCTCACCGCTCGGCATCAGTATCGGATGGTGTGGCGGTGGTAGCGGCGGTGGTGGTGGTGGGGGCGCCTCCCCGGCGGCCCCAGTCATCGCGTCTTGAAGCAAGGACCGGACATCCTCGGCCCCAGCTAGGTCCAGGGCCGTCTGACCCTCCTGATTCTTTAGGTACGGATCAGCACCGTGCGCTAGCTGGTGAA
Organism: Leucinodes orbonalis; assembly: GCA_019425675.1. NCBI lineage: Eukaryota > Metazoa > Arthropoda > Insecta > Lepidoptera > Crambidae > Leucinodes > Leucinodes orbonalis. Next base: position 101,653 of record PQWD01001211.1, read on the forward strand.
GAAATGATCTAGTTTATCATCATCATCGTCTTATAACGTCCCAATCATCATCAGATCTTCCTCAGACAGCATATGGATGTCTTACTTAGGAGTGTATGTGTTAGATAAACAATAAACTAACTCGATTGGTTGTGCACGAAGAAATATTCACCAAAAAGTTTCGTTTGACGTTCACTTATTGTTATATTTATGACACCTTTAAGACCACAAATAACTATATGGTTCTTTCATAACTCTGTGTCTATTTTCATATATATACTTTTTTATATAAGGGGTTGTCCATTAATCACGTGAGGCTTGAAAGGGGGGGGAGGGGTTTAATAGAAATCACGAAAATAACACAAGGGGGGAGGGCGGGGTGTAGTAAGATATCTCGTGTATTTATTTTTTCGTCGAACGCGCGATTTTTAAACAAATAAGCGGCACGGCGTGTAGTGTTACCTTGACTCGCTCGGTTAAAAAATGCTAAAAAAGATCACGTGATTAATGGACGGCCCCTAAGCTCTTTTTTCTCTCGTATAATTCTATCCTCTCTGTGGACTCTGTATAAATTTTACGTAAATTTTCTTTCTTTACATAAATTTTGCATTAAAATTTTGACCTTAACCCGTCAATAAAAGGGTAGAAAATCGAAAGATCGAATGAACGTTCTGCCCAACTGAGATGAAGGTCAGACTTTTACCGCGGACACTTTTAGAGTGAGATTGTGCATCTATCAATCATATGTTTTTGTTTGTTTAATGCGTAACCCGACCAATGGTTAATGTGGCGGGTAGCCAAAAGTTATCAAAGTTCAAATCCATTTATTCAGATTAGGCTTATAAAAAGCTCTTATGAATGACAAAAATAATACAAAAGATACAATAAAAAAACATTTAAAATACCAAAGTCAAGCACAAAAATGAATTTCGATACTTGGAAAAAAAAGCTCCAGTGTTTTGGCCTGTTGAGAAAGAGGTACCAAAGAAAACTCAACAGAACAGCGTTTTTTAAACCATTATTTTAATGTACAGATATTTTATAAACACTGAAATAACTGAGCAGTTTATGACCATGGATTTTTATAACATAAATAATCGTCAATAGTTTAATACCCTTTTTAAGACTGCTAGAGTTCCGTCCGCGTGAAAATCATTAGGGGAGGCCTCCGTTCAGCGGTGGACATATTAAGCTGTAATGTTTTAATTATTTTTATTACTATTAAATTCATATAAACTTACCAGCAGCGCGCAGAGTTGCGTCCGTGCCTTATGCGCCGCCTCGTGTAAGGGCGTGAAGCCCCATCTGTGAACAAATATTTACAAACTTCAGAAAAGTAAAGTAAAATTTATTCAGATAACAATTACAACATTCATTGTTAAACATTATAAAAAACACAATTTAAATTTTAAGCAATTGCACTGAAAGGTAGCCTACTCAGCGTATTCAGAACAACCACAGGAAGTCCTGACGCTGGTCTTCCGTAGACACCGTTGATGAGGTAAGAGGAGCCAATACGCCGCGTTCACCAACACAATCGTCTACAGCTATATAAAATAACATACAGATACATACAAAATTAACAATTAATTCACTCACACACTCACTCAAAGTGTCCGAGGCAAAAGTCTGCCTATCGCGTCCGATGGCCAGAATTTTCATTAATAATCACGTCGCTGGCTACATGTCATAATGACATAGTAGTGTGCTTGTGCTTTTGATTTTGTACTCTCTCTATGTCTCGTTAAGGTCAAATGTAAATGAATAATTTTACGTTAGTTATATAACAATAACTATGCGTATCTATCACCCTATACGGGTAGGCTCGTGCCTCTCGGTGGGGACGTATAATGAGCTGATGATGATGATGATGATGCGTATGTGTCATAGGGGTCGGACATTTTTTTGTTGACGTTTTTTTGCTATTACATGCATCTAATTAGTTTGTTTATCTAAGGCTACAAACCATTTTCTTGCCTGGTGAAGCACACGGTATATTAGTACAACCGTAGCGATCAGTATAATCTGATCTCTTTACATACCACCAATGCAGACATCTTGGTCTGCACCTGTCTAAATACTGTTTGATATACAGCTGAATTGAAATAAATCATTAAATGACACTATTGAATCGACAAAACAAAAGTCATTTTTAATGAGTTTACCACTGGTCCGGAGGGTTGATCTCTACCGAGAAGACTCTGGCAAGAAAACTCGTGTACTTACTCTTTTAGGCTATCCACTATCTATTAGGCCTAGGTAACTAACCTGTCAGCGGCATTAGGCGGGGTACCAGCACGCAACAACAAAGCGGCCAGCTCCAAATGTCCATACGACGCGGCGTTATGTAGCGGGACCAGTCCACCTTTATCCCTGGCAGACACCAAAGCCCCAGCTTCGAGTAAAGCCTCCGCTACTTCCAGGTTGTTGTACCCAGCCGCTAGATGGAGCGGGGTCGAATTCCGACCGTGGGTGTCGCGGCAGTTCACGTTTTGCGGGGTTATCAGCTTCCTGTAAGCGGTTTTTGTTTATTGAAGCCGGAGGCGCCGTAGGACGCTCTCCGGCCCGATAGACCGACGACTTGCGGGCGGTTGCTGGTGGAGGTTGGATGAGGAAAGCGTAGGACCAAGATATCTGGCGCAAAATAGGGGAGACCTATGTCCAGTAGTGGACTGCGATATGAATATGAATAGAATGGACACGCTATTTTATAAGTTTGAATTCAAACTAAGACATTGCGTCTACCTGGTAAAAAAAGCGTAAGACAACAAAGATCCCTCAAAACTTCCTATTGATCTATGCGCCAAACACCCTGTATATGGCGGTTGCCATTAACTATGATATAGTTTGCTTGCTTGTCTGTCTAATAAGCAATAAGTCGTACTATTATCACAGTCTTATGTGCTTGTAATGGTCTGGGTGTTTTCTATGTATAATATGTATGTATTTACAAAAAAAAAGTGTATAAGTATCTTTATCCCACAGATTTCCCAATACAAAGTGGGGCGAGCCGCGTTTAAAGTGCGACAAATGTAAGCTCATCGAGCATACACTGCTGCCAGTTTACGCTCTGTGAGCGAGTCAAGACGCAACGAATATTAGAGACATTACCGTTTTTTTTTCCAAAATGCATCCCGTACAATTGTAACATGCCATCATTGCAATGAATCAGTAATTTACCAAGTAATAGAATACTTTTCACAGGTAAAGAACGAAAAGAAATTGCGACACTGGGACTGGCTATAAACTTGGCGGCTCGTCCAGTCTAATTGTATATTCGGATGTCTGTGCTTTATACCATTAGTACCCATAATACAGACTTCACACTTAACTTGGGATTAGATGGCGCTGTGTGAATGTCAGTGGATATTTATTTAATAAGGGCCAGCTGTATAAATTAGAGCGTCGGTGGCTCAGTGGTGTGGACTGCCGCCTTCCTACCGGGAGGGCTGAGGTTCAAATCCCGACACGTACCAATGTATTTTCGAATTTTCGAAAAATATGTACGTTATCGACGCTCTTACGGTGAAGGAAAACATCGTGAGGAAACCTTCATGCACGCCCTGCGAAGAGATTCGAAGGTTGTGTGTGAAGTCGTCCAATCCGCACTGGGCCCGCGTGGACGACTAAGGCCTAATCACCCTACACGGGTAGGCTCGTGCCCCTCGGTGGGGACGTTTAATGAGCTGATGATGATGATGGTATAAATTTCCATATTCGGTGAAGGCTATTTCGATAACAAACATCACCTCGCCCTGGCTAGATCCCCCCGTTTGGCGGCGTCCAATAGCGCGGCGTCGCCTCGCAAAGCGTCCGCCGTGTCGCTGTCCCCCGCCCGAACCAGTTGCAATGGCGTCAGGCCGTCGCGATTCCGTCGGGATGGGTCTGCGCCGTGCTATTAGTGAGATAAAATATAATTAATTAATATGACGACCCATTTGGGGTTGCGTATGAGACGTCGGCTGCAACACCAAAGGTTCCGGGTTCGGTTCCCTGGTAGTACTACATTTTAGTGCATGAACATGTCTGTTTGCAATGATCTGGGTGTTTTCTATGTATAATATGTATGTATTTACAAAAAAAATGTATATAAGTATGTTTATCCGTTGTTTAGTACCCATAATACAGGCTTTACGCTTAACTTGGGGCTAGATGGCGCTGTGTAAATGTCTGAGGATATTTGCCTGTGGATAATTGTCTGTGGACATTTATCAATGGATATTTGTCTGTGGATATTTGTCTGTGGAAATTTTTCGTGGATATTTGTTTTTGGATAGTCTGTGGGCATTTGTCTATGGATATTTGTCTGTGGACATTTGTCTGTGGACATTTGTCTGTGGACATTTGTCTGTGGACATTTGTCTGTGGACATTTGTCTGTGGACATTTGTCTGTGGACATTTGTCTGTGGACATTTGTCTGTGGACATTTGTCTGTGGACATTTGTCTGTGGACATTTGTCTGTGGACATTTGTCTATGGACATTTGTCTATGGACATTTGTCTATGGACATTTGTCTGTGGATATTTGTCTATGGACATTTGTCTATGGATATTTGTCTATGGACATTTGTATGTGGACATTTGTCTATGGACATTAGTCTGTGACATTTGTCTATGGACATTTGTCCGTGGACATTTGTCTGTAGACATTTGTCAGCGGATATTTGTTTATGGACATTTGTCCGTGGATATTTAATTCGGTATTCACCACCATCCGCAATAAAATACCAAACCATATTTTTATAAAAGCGCACCATTTCTTATGTGTTATCATTGATCACTTTTGTTCATTTGCAATATTGTATTTTTAAATACATTAAAACCAAAAAAATGAGGTCAATTGATGATAGTGTGCGATGACGTCACATATCACAAATCTCACACAAAATATATGGAAACGTTCCATTTTGACTGTTCATAAAAAGTACGTCAACGATTAGTGGTGTCAATATTAAAACATTTAAAATTCAATTGAAGTCACACCTTTTATTAGACCAGAAATCAAATATATGAGTCACTGTCTAATTATGTCATATATATATATACGTACTTTAACTAAGTATCATGCATCTTATTTTCACATACAATATTTATATAAAAACATAAATTTGTATTTATTCCATTAAGTATATTATTTATCTGACAGATACTGTTACGGCGTTGGCGCAGGCGGTTGCGTTCTCTTTTGCACCCGGTGCACACGGAAGATCAGTGTCGCGGTGCTTACTAAGTACCTCGACATACAGCTGACGTGGCCACTTTTCAGTGTCCTTACTGTAATTTAGACTGAGAACTTTTTATGTGTTTGGCACTGAATAAATGATTTTTTTCGGTTTTATCAAATACCTAATTACCTTGAGCAACAACCGCACTATATCCGCCTTCCCCTTAGCCGCCGCCTCGTGCAACGGGGTGAACCTCCACAGATCCGCCGCGTTCACACCAGCGCCAGCCGACACCAACAACTCCGTCACCTCGTAGTGGCCGTATGAACACGCGTTGTGGAGGGGCACTAGGCCTCTGGGGAGATACATGTGTCGTGATTTATTTTACTGATCGTATTTTTTCATCATCATCAGCTCATTAAACGTCCCCACCGAGGAGCACGAGCCTACCCGTATACGGTGATTAGGCCTTAGTCGTCCACGCGGGCCCAGTGCGGGATGAACGACTTCACGCACAACCTTCGAATCTCTTCGCAGGCGTGCGCAGGTTTTCTCACGATGTTTTCCTTCACCGTAAGATCGTCGGATGACGTATATATAATTTCAAAAATTCGAAAACACATCAGTACGTGGCGGGATTTGAACCTCAACCCTTCCGGTAGGAGAGCAACAGTCCACACTATTCAGCCACTGACGCTCGTATTTTTTATAAACTGCTAATTTATTTCACACTTTTGTTCAAATGCAAATCGATTATAATAGCAACACTGATGCTTTATGGATGTGACGTCACACGGAACTCTTCCTTTATAAAGATGGCGCACACTTCTACACGCAGTTGATTTCAATTGTGTATCCTCGTACACGTGGTTGAAGTTTCACTAATTAAAATGACATTAAATATGGCGGCTAATATGTGACGTTAGTCCACCAAAGAGTATGACATGCGAATTGTCAAATAGCAAAGAGTCTAGTATGTTCTAGATATTTCGCGAACTATGTAGAATGACGTCGACGCTTCGAGCTCAGCGGCCGGACAGGTATATAAGGCGGGCCGACGGGTGCGCCGGGAGTCTTGTGTTCTACTCAAGAGCGAACGAAGAGCGAAGTACCTGCGACTACAAGGAAGAAGCGAGTGTTACAGCGATATCTAAGGGATCGTCGAGTGTGAAGAGTTGACGAGTGATTATTAAGTGTGTGTGAATTGATTTATTATTAAGAGTGTAATTGTAATAAGTGTTGTGTTTAATTTATAGTGGTTGTTTAATAAAGTGTGTTACCGTGTTATTCTTTGTGTTTGGTAATAATTTATCCTGAACCCCCGGCTCGTAACAATATAATAATACTTGTGTGTTATAAATGTTATGTTCATATCAAATCTAAATGCAAAGTATTCATTAAAAGTTCTCATACCCCTTATCTTTTGCGTGGACATCCGCACCTCTTTGTAACAGCAATTGTGCTAATGGAAGACGATTATATCTGCAAATAAAACAGTGTTTTATTAATATTTTCACAATATCACATAAGTGGACCTGTCAGTTCATCAAACTTTCGTACTGAAGGTACAAGCATCCCCACAGAACATGTTTGCGACTCATCATCATTATAGCCTATGTCCACTGCTGAACGAAGGCCTCCCCCTAATAATAATAATAAGAATAAACTTTTATTGCACATAAAACATATTACAAGGGAAAAACATGGACAGAACAAAAAGTGTACAAATAAGGCGGTCTTATTACTAAAAAGCAATTTCTTCCAGACAACCTTCAGAAGAGGATAGTTTCTTAATAATGATTGATTGGGCTGTGCAAAAGTTAGAACCTAAGTTATATAAAAATAATAAAATACAATAAATATAATTTCAAAACATACATACACAAATACATACATATAAACAGTAATGATTTTCACGCGGACCGATCCCTAGCAGTGACATCCATGTACTACCCGCCACCTTAACCAGGTCACCCAGACCATTACAAACAGACATGTTCATGCACACAAATGTCTGTACTGCCCGGGGATCGCTTTTACATTAAATAGGCCAGTTTGCCTACGCCTTGTCTGCGTGTTAAACATCGACGATGTCTAGGATGAAGCACGTTGACCTAGAAGGTACCTATTTTATATTCGATACCGGAACCCTTGGTGTTGCTGTCGACGTCTCAACCGCGACATAATATATATAATATATACTAGCTGACCCGACAGACTTCGTCCTGTCAGAAAAAAATGTAATATGGCAGTGTTTTGTTCCTACCTTTTTTATATTCTTTGCAAAAATTATCGTGAACAGAACCGTCATCCTGGTAATTATTCGGTGTAAATTAAAAAATAATTAAATAAAACACTATAAGCATTTAAAAGTAAGTAATTTGAATGAACTTTATATTATAATAGCAATAAAGCTCAAATTGATTCTACGTTTTAGTTGGAAAACGTTTGTATGTGAAAAAGAAAAGGGCTGTTTTTAGGGTTTTCCCGGCAATTATTCGATTTTTTCTCTCCGTAAGAACCATCCTTGGACTTTAATGAACATTTAAAAAAAGAATTGGCCAAATTGGTCCAGGCGTTGTTGAGTTATGCGCTTACCAACACATTTTGCGATTCATTTTATATTATAGATTTATGATTATTATATATATTTATGATTGAGGTATATGATACCCGGCGGCGAAGTGTAGCGGTGTGGAATGTCGCCCGTCCACATCCCGACAGTTGACGAGGCGCGGTCTCGCGTCTAATACAGCGCGCGCCGCCTCCGAGTCCCCACTACGGGCCGCCTCCAACAAACGTAACGCCGCCGCGTTCGCACACGCCTCTGTTACCAAATAAGTGTTGATTCAGTTAAGGACCTCACTAGGTCCTGTCAAAGAAATGATAGTGTGCATTTCATTGCCAATTATGCCAGTCTACCACGTAGCGAATAACGTACCCGATGGTGGGTGGTGTGGCTTCCCCGCGTCCGCCCCACACGCCAACAGTAGCCTACACGCCGCCGCCGAGTCCCGTCTCGCCGCTAGAGACAACGCGCTCTCTCCACGACCGTCGCACGCGTTCACTTTCGCACCTAAAACAACGTGAAATACAAGTAAGAATACATATAATTATGTTTTTCTTACAAAAATCACTTAGAAACGTAATAGAAAAACATGACTATATTAATCAGGTAGTTCCCACCGCAATAAAAAAATACATTATTTTTTTCAAGTTTTTTTAAAATTAGATTATCCACTGACATTGACACAGCGCCATCTAACCCCAAGTAAAGCGTTTGGAAATAATCATCAGCTCATTAAACGGTGGGGACCGAGGGGCACGAGCCTACCCGTATAGGATGTTTAGGCCTTAGTCGTCCACGCGGGCTCAGTGCGGATTGGACGACTTCACAACCTTTGAATCTCTTTTATTTATTTATTTATTTTCTGCTAGTCACATGGTATTGCATTGGTGTAACATAAATATAGCGGTACATTGATCACGTGACACCCTGCAAGGGCACTGCAAAAAAAGAGAGCGACGTACATATAATTTATTTATAACCGAGATACATAAGTTTATTAGCTTAACAATCCATTACTCCTTATCTTCAAAAAATTCGTTTAATATGCATTTTGTAAGAGATGTGTTTTTAGTGTTTTTGTGAAAATATTATAGTTAAGTAATTATTTTATTTTGTTAGGTATATTGTTATAAATCGATATAGCCATCCAATATGGGCCTGATCTAACTATTTGTAGGGATCTCTTCGCAGGCTTGCGCAGGTTTCCTCACGATGTTTTATATAACGTACATATAATTTCGAAAAATCGAAATCACTTTGGTACGTGGCGGGATTTGTACCTGGGCCCTCCCAATCGGATGGCCACTGTCCACACCATTGAGCCACCGACGCTCCCATTTTGGAAATAGTCGTCGATAGCGCTCACCATGCCTGAGGAGTAGGTCCATAGCGTCCAGATGCGACTGTTCGGTGGCCACGTGAAGCGGCGTCTGACCTTCTTTGTTCTTCTCGTTCACTCTGGCGCCTTTCCTTATTAGCAACTCCATCACCTGGCGACAGAAACAGATATCACTATTTGGCACATTCATCATCATCAGCTCATTAAACGTCCCCACCGAGGGGCACGAGCCTACCCGTATAGGGTGATTAGGCCTTAGTCGTCCACGCGGGCCCAGTGCGGATTGGACGACTTCACACACATCCTTCGAATCTCTTCGCAGGCGTGCATGAAGGTTTCCTCACGATGTTTTCCTTCACCGTAAGAGCGTCGGATAACGTACATATATTTTCGAAAAATCGAAAATACATTGGTACGATTTGGCACATTGATACAACACAATATTTTTGTCTTTGTTCTCCCATAATTGTTTCATCATAGTGAAATTACCGGGTACAAGAGACCTAACATCTGTCGTCTCGGGTGACGGGCGCAGGGCAGTGTTGACGGAATATAATGACTACCTACTGTTATTTTTTTATTCAACACTGCTTCGGTTTCGGTCAGACGTATCACTTACTACCAGACGGGCGCTCTGACCGTTCACTTATGCTATGAAAAAAAGTAAACAAATCCAAATATTCACTTTTGAATTTTAAAGCGAAATTGTAAACCCTTGATTTTTGACTCAAAATATTTCTCCTATATTCACACATGGCATAACTTAAGGATACCAATAATTGATAGACATATGCCGCACTGCGCCCGACACCAGAGACAACAGATATTTGGTCTCTTATATGGATCGACTTGTAAATGTATAATATGTATGTATTCATAACAAAATGTATATATGTATGTTAATCCGTTGTTTAGTACCCATAATACAGGGTTCACGGTTAACTTGGGGCTAGATGGCGCTGTGTGAATGTCAGTGGATATTTATTATTAAATAAGGAGATACTACTGCTATCGCGAATATTAGATAGGAATTCCTGGGGGGTAACCACAATCTCTTAACAGTATTTCTGTAAATATACGTCAGCATTTTTGTACCAGAAATGGCGAAGTAATATTATTGTAATACCGTTTTAAGAGATGGAGGTAAGCCCCCGGAGGCCGATCGCGTTATTTTGCAACTAAACGTTTCGATTATAATATGGGTGTAGTTGCGATATCCTAGCGATCCTGTTATAGTTGACATTTTCCATATTCCGTATTACCATAATGTTAAGGCTCAATTTCGTCTGAACTAGCTGTCAAATTACTAGCGCGATATGAAATTGACTAAAAAAGTTGTATTTCGGTCCAAGTGTAGTTACATAGGTGTCAAAATTTAGCCTGCCGATCACATTCCGAGGCAAGCCCTAGACTGGCATCCTCGAGAAAAGCGAAAACTCGGCCGCCCTAAAGAAATCAGAAGAGGCAGCGTCGGTTGGTACGAAATGAAGCGTGAAACACAAGACTGAACGGGATGGCGGAACACTGATGCCCTCTGCCCCATCTAGTCCATAGGAATACAAGACAAGTTAAGTTATACAAGTCCACCGTAGTGGAATCACCTGTTTCCTTTTAGGGTAGACGCTAGCAGCGGCACAGTGTAGCGGCCTGTCTCCCGTGCCCAGGTGCTGGAAGTTCACCAACGCCTCCACGTTACACTCCCCTGGTATGGAATGACTGCTGCCACTCGTCGACGCCTGAGACGACGCCTGCCACATACATCATCATCATCAGCTCATTAAACGTCCCACCGAGGGGCACGAGCCTACCCGTGGCGAGTGTATTGGCCTTAGTCGTCCACGCGGGCCCAGTGCGGATTGGACGACTTCACACACAACCTTCGAATCTCTTCGCAGGCGTGCATGAAGGTTCCCTCACGATGTGTTCCTTCACCGTAAAAGCGTCGGATAACGTACATATATTTTCGAAAATTCGAAAACACATTGATACGTGTCGGGATTTGAACCTCAGCCCTCCCAGTAGGAAGGCGACAGTCCACACCATTGAGCCACCGACGCCACATACATATAAGCACCAATTAGCTCGTCTAATAATCCATACTAATATTATAAATGCTTAAAGACAAAAGTCTTTGAGCAATGCGTCCTACCCTTACATACGTAACTGAGACACTGACTGCGGGATTGGTTCACAAGGTCAAAGTCACTCAACGCGCAATGGAGCGAGCTATGCTCGGGGTCTCACTTAGGGATAAGATCAGAAATTATTCAATCCGCAAGAAAACTAAAATACAGGCATATATATGCTTATATGTAAATGAATCATTTAGGAAAAGTTGTAATAAGGTCTATGTCTATGAAATCCTTTAATATTAATAATGTACGAGTATAATATAATATTTTAGTCGCGAATCTTGGAAATGGGTCATAAATTTTGGTGAAAACGCAAATAAAGGAATTCTGTAATTTACTGCATTTTGTTATGTAAGCCTTAAGTAACTAATAAATACAAAACACTTTCATACATTGTCACTCACTGGTTGCTGGCTACCGACAGACGCCAGCTGTTTCTTCACCCTCGCCGGCTCTGCCAGCCTACACGCCTCCAGCAAACAGTGGCCTCTGTATTCAACTGCGAACAAGAAGTTTTACTAGATGGTAGACTCGGTACTGAGTCGTCTAGGTAGGTACCACCGCAGTGCCAGATATCGTCCACTAGGTGGTAGACTCGGTACTGAGTCGTCTAGGTAGGTACCACCGCAGTGCCAGATATCGTCCACTAGGTGGTAGACTCGGTACTGAGTCGTCTAGGTAGGTACCACCGCAGTGCCAGATATCGTCCACTAGGTGGTAGACTCGGTACCGAGTCGTCTAGGTAGGTACCACCGCAGTGCCAGATATCGTCCCATAAAATAGGAATGTTATGCACTTTTGTGTTTCGTGATGAGGACTTTGTAGCTAGTAAAATTACGGGGTATAAGAGACCTAACATATGTCGTGTCGAGTGACCGGCGCAAGGCAGTTATTGGTTGCCTTGTATTGAAGGACTGTAGTGAGATGTCATGGTCAGATATATCATTTGCCTACCTACTGGATATTGGCATGTATCTTATGTATTAATAAAGGCTGCTTTTAAGAAAAATAATTATATTATTTTTTTTAAAGAAAAAAAATAAGTACCGCGTGCTGCGCATGCAACCACTTACAAAACTTTGAATAAAATTTGGTATGAACTTAGCTATCACCCGGGATAAACAGAAATGCAACAATTTACAAGGGGAGAATATATAAGGCCGCAGGTAAAACCGCGTGGCAAAGCTAGTATCAAATGGGTACACTTACACGCCAACCTCTCTTGCAGCTCTCTTGTGGGGCCACATCCAGCGCGGACTTCCCGTGGCAGTTCAGCAACGTTGGATCGGCGCCTTCGCTCAGAAGTAAGAACACACCTACAGACAACAATATACTATACAATATATGGTTCTGGGGGGTTACCGCCATCTCTTAACAGTGTTATAATAATATTATTTTGTCTTTTCTGGTAAAAAAATTTGACGTATAATTATAACAATACTGTTTTAAGAGATTGTGGTTACCCTCCAGGAATTCTCTAATATTCGCGATAGCAGTAGTATCTCCTTATTTAATAATAAATATCCACTGACATTCACACAGCGCCACTAGCCCAAGTTAACCGTGAACCCTGTATTATGAGTACTAAACATACTTACTATATTTATATATATTTGTTGTAAATACATACATATTATACATTTAACAGTCGTATCAAAGAATACCATCTTTCTTCTGTTCCATAATATAATTGTATGTGTTTTAAAAATCCTTAAATATATTATGGATTTTTCTATGTTGTGTTTTTGTGCTTTTGTTGCTAGGGATTCTAAAACCTTTTATTTATTTTTTATTTCTTTATTTAAGTTTATTTTTCTTTATATTTTGACTAATATATATAATGTTTTTTATATTTTATTATATGTTAACCTCTATATGAATTATATATAATATGTGTGCACACTGTCTACCTCTCACACTTAATTCCTTGTTTTAGGCCTGTTGGAAGAAATTTCAGAATGAAATAAGCAGGGCCTTTGATATTTTTTTCCCGTGTATCTGTTTTTTATCGTATTACTGTGTGCATAAATGATTAAATAAATAAATAATATATTCGGAGAAAACACTGGGCTACTTAATTCATATCTCATTTCATTCAATAAAGGTTATTTTTATTGCAGTACTGAGCATAGAAATCTAAATCTAATATATATAAATAAAATTGGAGTTTCTGTTTGTAATATTGAAATCAAAATTGTTTTCTTCATGCATATTAATATATACACGGTACATATTCCAAAATAACAATAAAATATGACTATCTGTTTGTCCCGGGTAATCTCTGAAACGAGATGGAATTGAACGGAACTTTTTTTGGCAGGTAGCTGATCATCATCAGCTCATTGAACGTCCCCACCGAGGGGCACGAGCCTACCCGTGGCGGGTGTAGGCCTTAGTCGTCCACGCGGGCCCAGTGCGGTGCGACTGACTGGCCGCAGGTTTCCTCACGATGTTAGCCTTCACCGTAAGAGCGTCGGATAAACGTACATGTAATTTTGAAAATTCGAAATCACATTGGTACGTGGTGTGATTTGAACCTCATCCCTCCCGGTAGGAGGGCAACAGTCCACACCGATGGGCCAACGACGCTTAATATACTAGGATAATTCGGTATTCTCCACCATCCGCAACAAAATACCAAACCTTATTTTTATAAAACCGCACCTCATATTAGGTCATTTTATGATAGTGAGCAATGACGTCACATATCAATAATCTCATACAGAATATATGGAAACGTTCCTTTTTGACAGTTCATATAAAGTGCGTCAACGATTAGTGGTGTCAAATACCCAATTATTAGGGTACCCATTCAGGGTAAAATCAATATAAAGTGTTTGTTACCTCGAGCCTGGCTTTGCTGGCGGCCTCGTGTAACGGAGTGAAAGCCCAAAGGTCGGTCGCATTCACATCGGCTCCAGCTCGCACCAACAACTCCGTCACCTCGTAGTGGCCGTACGAGCACGCGTTGTGGAGGGGCACTAGACCTCTGCGGAGACATACAAAACAAACTGTTATTTTTTTTATTTATAAGGTTTAACAACGTTTATGTACACACTTTATAAGCAAATCATACACTAGTTCAATCACTATTGCCATAAACAATTATAGGTCAATTTGTTAGTAACCACTTAAAACTTACAATTTTTGTAATACAGTATCTGCACTGTACAAGGTCCCTTTTCCCAGTCATCGAATAAAATTAAGCGGTTTCGTCGGTACATTGGTTTTTGTTGTCATCTAATGTTACCATTTTGTAGTCATTTTGTATCTGCACTGTGGCACAGTATTTGTACTTCGCAGCGTGCTAACTCACCATTTCGGAGCGTAGCTCTGCCGCCCCTATCTCCCCTGCAAATCCTTCTTGTCTTCATACTATTCCGTATCTGTACTTCACAGCATGCTAACTCACCATTTCGGAGCGAAGCACTCCCGCCCCTATCTCCCCTTCTCTTTCCTGAAATCCTCCATGTTTCCATACTATTCCCCCCACTCACCCCTTATCCTTAGCGTGCACGTGTGCCCCCCGCTGCAGAAGCAGCCTCACGGCCCTGGCGCGGTTGTACCCGGCCGCCAGGTGTAATGGTGTCGACCGACGCCCATCATGAGCGTGAACGTTGACGTTCAACGGCGTTAACAATGACGCTAGACGATCGTCCGCGCCCGACCTGGCCGCTTCTAGCACGTCCGCTGCGCAGTATTCACCTGGAAGAGGTGATTCACTCATCACCAGTGGCACTCCGTATAACATGACTGTTTGTAATTGTCTGGGTGTTTTCTATGTATATGTATGTATTTACAAAAAAATGTATATAAGTATGTTTATCCGGCGTTTAGTTGGGGCTAGATGGCGCAGTGTAAATGTCAGTGGGTATTTTATCATCATCATCACCATTCCAGCCACATAATGTCCACTGCTGAACATAGGCCTCCCGCAATAACTTCCACGCCGACTGTCGGAAGCTATCTGCGTCCAGTGGGTACCTTCCTTAGGTCATCTGACCATCTTGTGGGCGGCCGTCCCACGCTGCGCTTGCCGGTACGTGGTCTCCTTTCAATATTTATTTATTATTATTTATAACCAAATGACCAGTGCATACCCTGTGTGTCCAGACAACCCGAAAAATCGCCAACATATATAATTCCCACATATTCGCCCATTTCTACAGATTTGAAACCATAGGCGATCTGCTGTCATCGACAGCACTCAATTTGACAACGATATAAATTGTTTATTGTTCTTGCGATTAGTGTCATTCACTTTGCATACCCTGCTCATAATCTCTGTGCACGCCACTGCTGACTTGCATACGGGTTGTTGGTGATTGAACTATTTGTATGTGACAAGTTGAAATGGCAATTGTCTAGTATTGGTATCACTAACTTAATACCAAGTAGTTAGTTTATATCGAAAAATTTTACCATGCAAGCAAACATCAGTGAAATTTATTAAATTAGGTTTATCAGTAAAATAACAATTAAACAAGTTTATTAAGTTAAGGCTGTTATGGTAAAAACACATACGACTACACTAAAATTTACATTGTTGATTGCGAACCAACTACCATTAATTAACTTTCATGTAGATAAGGAATGAGTTGAAAATAAAACACATGACGAGGAAGCTACCGAAGTAATTTTAAATTCACATTTCAGGTCACAGTGACTAGGTTAGATTCAGGGTGTGGCAAGCGCCCTAGCTTACCCCAGTGTGGCTACGCCCACGGATGTTAGGTGTCTCATATCCGGTAATTTTACTAGCGATTAAAACTTTCCTTTTAATAATACATACCAGTCAATACGGGTCTGGTGACAGAATCAGCCAGGTCTAGTGGGGTCTTTCCTTCCGTGTTCCGGATGTTAGGGTCCGCCCCATGCTGGAGGAGTGCTGAAATAAAGAATAATGTTTTTAATATGAAGATTTATATAAAGCTGTAAAATACCCCCTTAGAAAATGTAATCTTTTTAAATATTATCTTCAACCAATGAAGATAATATTTAAAAAGTCAATGAATTTTGTATTTATTTAATTTAGAATTAAAAAAAGAACACTTATGAAAGTCGAAATACAACATATAAATTGCGAAACACAAAAGTGCAAAACACTCGTATTTCACGGTACGATATTCAGCACTGCGATGGTACCTATAGGTACCATAACATAGTAGGTTATACGAGTGTATCACTATTTCGGTATCATTCTTACCCAAAAGTTGCGTGTAAGAGATTGCGACCACAGCAATTGTTTCGCCTTTCGAACAGCTAATACTTACTTGCGTAAGTATTTTTTTGGCAATGATTATATATAAAATAATATATTAGCCAGTTTTTTGATATGACGCATTATAAATAGATAACTTAGATGGGCCCCACAAATTTATGAGCCGCCCCTGATAACTCTAGCTAGAGAGATGTTACGCCTGCTTGCTAGCTTCCTAAGTGTGTACCTGTCCTAAAATTGTAGGCTGTTGCTATGCTTACCAACGCAGACGTCCAGTTTACCCTTGGCCGCGGCCTCATGCAGTGGCGTGAAGCCCCAGTGATCTTGTCTCACCATACAAGACACTGGAGCAGTGGTACTAACCTACGCAGACGTCGAGCTTCCCCTTGGCCGCGGGCTCGTGTAGCGGCGTGTAAAAATTACATCTGACATTCTTGAGATTGGATACAAGAATGTTGGATGTAGTGTATGCGGTACTGACTTACATCGAACTTTCCTTTAAAGGCGGCCTCGTGCGGTGTTATGCCCCAGTGTCACTAAAGAATGCTGTCTTTTAATTATATGCGAGCATCTGCTAGCTGGACTCCAAAAGATAAGTACTAACCTGGCATGAGAGTGTGATTAACATGACACTAGAGAGATGTAACACCTGCTTGCTAGCTACCCCCGCTTGTGTACCTTTGTGATTGTAGACGGTTGCTATGCTTACCAACGCAGACGTCGAGCTTCCCCTTGGCCGCGGCCTCATGCAGCGGCGTGAAGCCCCAGTGGTCTCTAGCCGCGGGCGCGGCGCCGGCGGCCAGAAGCGCTCGCACCACGTCCGCGTGACCGAACGAGCACGCGTTATGCAGCGGCTGCAGGCCGCCATCGTCGCGCGCTTGCAGCGCTGCACCGTTCGATATCAGTATCTCCACTACCTCCCTGCGCCCGTAGCCTGGGTACAACACAGCCAGATCTTGTGAAATGCTTTCATTTGTTTTATGAGTTGACAAACGAATAGAGGATTCACCTCATCATCATCAGCACATTAAATGTCCTCACCGAGGGGCACGAGCCTACCCGTATAGGGTGTTAGGCCTTAGTCGTCCGCGGTTGGACGACTTCACGCACAACCTTTTGAATCTCTTCGCAGGCGTGCGCAGGTTTCCTGACGATGTTTTTCTTCACCGTAAGAGCGTCGGATAACGTACATATATTTTTCGAAAATTCGAAAACACATTGGTACGTGGCAGGATTTGAACCTCAGCCATCCCGGTAGGAGGGCGATAGTCCACACCATTGAGCCACCGAAATAATGCCCCACATAGTAAGTGGTATCGCCCGAGAAGCTACGCGTGCATCATCAGCTTATTATTCGTCCCCACCGAGAGGTGGGACCTACCCGTAGTGTGTATAGGCCTTAGTCGTCCACGCGGGTCTAGTGCTGATTAGTCGACTTCACGCAAAACCTTTGAATTTTATCGTAGGCAGGTTTCCTCGCGATATTTTCCTTCACCGTAAGAGCGTCAGATAAACGTACATTAGATTTCGAAAAGACATTGGTATGTGGCGGGATTTGAATCTGCACCCTCCACATCGGAAGGTACACGAATGTGCCACCGACGCTCTTACTACGTGTGCATGTCAACCAATAAATGGAGAAAGGAAAGATGGGAAAGGGGGAATTTAGGGTCTCTTGTTTAACTCACTTCATGAAACAAAACGCTAATCTATTTCATGTCTCTCCCACACTTAACAATATACAAAAAATCTTTTTGGATGCACTTTTCACTGTAAGCCACAGATGGCCTTCACAGCTTCAACATGTAGAAGCACAGATAACCACAGAATAAAGATTAATATTGGCCTACAGGGTATTGCATTGAGGACTTAATTGTTGCATAAATGTGTTGCAGGCTAGGTAACCCAGTGCATTTGTTTAGATACTATGTATTCACGTCTGTTGTTACTGCTTTAAATTATCATTTTTCAAAAATAGTTTGACATAAAAAAACAGTGAATTGACATAAAAAAATAACAAATTAGCAGAAAAACCCCTGTCTTGTGTGTTAGGTATACAAACCTGTGTAGCAGTAGTCAATGCTTCTAATCACAAGAGTTGACTCTACTGTTTTATAATCATTCATTGTTACACAATCATTTGAAATTAAAAGCAGTAAGATTTTAATTATTATTTTTCAATAGTAGCTCCTACAGTTAAATATTGGCTAGTACACCAAGGGTTCTGGGTTTAATCACAATATTGTACATTCATCGATGTGAACATGACTGTATTAGTCTGGGTGATTTTATGAATAAAATTTTAAGTTTTCACAAAAAAGAAGAACAGTAGTTTATAAGTCCTGACCATGGTGTATACTTTTTAACATAAAAAAATATGTGAAAGTCAGTGGAAATTTATACTAATAAACATAAAAACAATTAATTTCATTGTCACTGAAATGGCTGCATTTAGAACAGTCAATGAGTTAAGCAGGGGATGATATGGCAAAGCTAAAGTGACTTCTGGTTTGTGTGTTTCCTGTGGTTCTTAAACACATAATGCTATCTAAAGTAAACATAGCACAGAAGGTGCTACTGTATAAAATTTATGTTATTGTGTAAATAATTGATACCACCATGCTGTTCCATATTGATTTTAAATACATTGTATGCAGATAATCCAAGAAAATTTCAAAGTGTTTTTTAATAATGAAACATAAACTATCAAATGAGTATCACACCTATCACTTATATATTACATAAAAATGATGTAGGAATCTGACATACAATATCATAATGATATCAACGTCACCAAACAAAGAACTGAAAAGATAAAGCACGAGCGAACAAGACCAAATACCGTGACCAATTGCATAATATGGTCAAAATTTATTACTTCCTCACTCAAAACAAAACGCCTTTCACTCGTATGTTTTGGATATTGGGCGTTTGTTATTCGACATAAAATAGGGATCAGTACCTGCAGCAAAGTGTAGAGGAGTCGATTTCCTGCCAGCCGTGTCTCTTGCGTTAACATTTTGGGGTGTAATCAATTTTTTAACTCGTGCTGCATCCCCTGTCTTGCATGCTTCGAACAGTTCCCGGAGAGGATCAGACGGGGCGGGCAGTGTGTCCAGTGTTGAACCGAGTATCGAACGCCGGCTCGACATATTTATTTCGTGTTTCACATTTATTCGATTTGTTTATTGTGGTCTAATGTGGCATTTTCGATAAATTCCATGAAAACACTTGTATACGGACAGCTGCTTTCGTATTTCTGACAGATGAGTTATTTATTGCCATACTACTGTGCTTTTTCTCCTGCGGGTAAATACAAGCGCTGAATATATTACACATTATTCAAAAGGAGAATATCATGTAAAATAGAAATGTTCAATAAAATGGCACTTTTCAAAGAGCATTGAAGGAAAACAAAAGATTTATTAATATTTTATATTTTTCAATTTTGGATAAAGGCAACATTTTTCCATAGACATTATTTGGTTTTTCTATTTCTATATTTTTTGTCAATGGAATGCAAATGGTAATCGTATTATGAAATGTTTAAGAAACGAATTCACAAATATTATATTTTTAATTAAACTGAATATTAAACAATCATGACCAATATTTTAGATATAGACTTAGTTTTTGCCATCGTGGTTTTGGATAAAAGGATTTGCCAGTTAGTTTTAGATACAGAAAAAATTACGTTGTTCTGTAAAAACTTTCAAAAATATCACAAGAAAATTATTTTTGATTCGATGAAAATATTTTTTTCTAAACATCATGCGTTCTAAAAAGTGCTCATGTATTAAAAATTAGTGAAAAATATGTAATGTTGTTATTGTATGTAATGAAACGACACAAGTCTATTCTGTCTGTGGTCTTTAGTTGACGAAATCAAAATGGCGTCTTTCACTGGTTAGCGCATATCCGCCGCATACTATACCGTTTTTATAAATTTTGTGCGTGACTATTTATTTGTGTTTATTAAGTTTTGTGGACTCTAAAACTTGTGTTGTTGTGTTCATTTTGCATGAAAA
Source organism: Leucinodes orbonalis (assembly GCA_019425675.1). Lineage (NCBI taxonomy): Eukaryota > Metazoa > Arthropoda > Insecta > Lepidoptera > Crambidae > Leucinodes > Leucinodes orbonalis. The sequence goes on from PQWD01001211.1 coordinate 122,087, forward strand.
GACTTATAATCATTGTGTGTTGTTTTCAAACTCAAGTATTCGCTAAGGTATGTCTCCTTTCACCTATCGAATAATTTTATAGTATCTAACGAGTTATTGAATTTGTTAGCGCTAATTTAATTACGTGCATTGATAGACGCGTTTTATTGACCAGCGTTTTGTATTTGGATTGCGCCGGAAGCTTTTTACTGTATCAATAGGTAAGTCGTGCCATCCAGTTTTTTAGTATGCATACGCGATTCTATCGAGGTTGCGCAGGGTTTCTCGTATGCTTACACTTGTGAGCTTCAAAACGAAACTATTCATACAAACAATGACGTTTTATTTTATAATTTAATTAAGAACAACACACAATACTTGAGTTTTTAATTTCTATGTGCAATCGTTTTCACCACATTATTGAAGAGTCGAGTGTGCTTTGAATTATAATACGTTTGTATACATGTATCGTCGTTTATGTTTCGAATTCATTAATTTCGCAATATTTGTTACATTAAAAGCGAATCGTCAGCTCTAGCAAGGCACAAGTCAAATGTCAACATCTTTTTTGGGGTTCCGTAGCCAAATGGCAAAAACGGAACTCTTATAGATTCGTCAAGTCTGTCTGTCTGTCCGTCCGTCCGAATAACACAACCCCTTTTTTCTCCGAAACTATAAGCACTACACTATTCAAACTTTGTAATTATATGTATTCTGTAAACCGCTATTAGGTTTTAATAAGAAACTCGAAAAAATATTAATACATTTTGGGGTTCCCCATACATTGACTGAACTGAACTGAACTGCTGGAAAAACAACAGAAATAAAATTGATATAAGAAAAATGTATAGGCTTAAGACACCTAGATAAAACATATTTTAATTGTCATAGCTATCTTGAAACTTTTTTTTTCTGTCTAGATAGGTATTTAAATTACACTACTATGAGGCCCTGCACTTGATTTAGTTAATAGAATGATTAGTGATGATAATTCAGTAATTTGCATACTTCTGAATCTGTGACACAATTACATCTGTAAAATCACATGCATACCCACTTATCAATATTAAAAACTAACTAGACAATTGGGAATATGTATTAAATAAATAAAATAAACAATATTAGTGAATACAATAATTTATATTAAAATATGACAATACATCAAATTCAATGATGTAAAAAAGTATAGATTCATGACATGCTCACAAAACAATAAAAAAAAAGTGTTCCAATTGCAGTGACAGCACACATACACATATTTCGAATGAGCGTACATTTACCTAAACAAAATAGTACAACTGTACTCGTTTTTGAGGCATGGATGGTGTATCTACCTTTATATATACAGAATATGAATGTCATTGATAAAATTGATCAAAACTTGTTCTGTGAAGGAGTTGATATGTATTTCAATTTGAATAGGTAAAGTGTGAAGATGTATTTTTTTTTTAAATGTCAAAAAGAAAATAAATGGTTAGACAGAGACATAGTGTATATTTACTTGATAGTTTATAGTAGTTTTTAATATAAACTAAAAGTGATTTACCAAAAAGTGAAATCTTGTACTATCTTTTTTCAATAATACAAATGTTATGATTTAATTTGCATTAACTTTGCACTTTAAGGTCATAAACAATGAAGTATGTCAAGAAAAACATGTTTTGGAAAAATGAGGTTATGAAACTGAGGATCATTGTATCGTAATATCAAAACTACAACTTTTAGAAACTACTTCATGGATGTTCCCATTGATTCTTTATTTAAATTTACTAGCAAAGAAAGGATAGAGATTTATTTATTTACTAACCAGTACCACAAAAAAATATCCTTTCAATTTCTAGTAATTAAGAAACAATTGAAATTAGTTTATGTAAAAGTCATAAGAGCTTGCTAACCTAATGGTTTAAGCTTTGTTACCCATGTTAACAGTGTTATAAACTACTGTGCCTGCCATCAAAGACAACATATGTTATGTTTAATAATATATTATCCAAAATTCCCTGTGAGGTACATCACAGGTATTTATTAAATGGGAGGCTTTGCATAGGATTAGCTTTAAATTATGTATGCAAGTGATATACAGTTATGACCATGACTGTTACAGTGTTGAAGGAAATAAATATTTTATGCCATAAGTGAAGGGGCAGCTTGCTCATCTGGTGGTAAGTGATACACCTGACCATGGCCGTGTTCATATTTTCCCAAAGAATGCCCTGTGCTGTCACCGGAGACCACAATGATAGGCCTCTTCATACCCAGTAATTTTACTAGTGCCTCATCCTGAAACACAAATGCTAAATATTTATTTTACGGATGATATATGGCACTGCGGTGGTTCTATGTTACGGGGTTCGGTGTCCGATCCGTTTTCGTGAGCCATGGCGGCCTTCTGGTCACTCCAGCCAGCCCATCTCCCTCCAAAAGCAGATTAGTCTTCCCGGTCTCCTCAGGGCACCCGCGACTGTGACCGGTGATCCGATAGTTTCCCTGCGGATTTGGGCTACGCCTGTGCACCTTAGAAGCACATGCGCCACCTCCTCCTGGTCCATCCTGGTGTCGAGGTCCACCATTCCGCTGCTAGTATCTGTGTGCAATCTCTTAGCCAGTTCCAGCACTGCGGTGGTACCACCTACCAAGATGATTCAGTATCGAGTCTACCACCTAGTAATAATACTAGTTATGGTTATGACTCTAATAAATAAAATACCTAATTCTTAACTAGCCTTTGTTGGCTTAGTTGGTTAGTGTCATTCTACAAGCTAAGCCTACTCAATATTTGTTTTTACTACCAGTGGGTTGTGACCCATATTTCGGTAAATCCTCGTCCGACCATTTAATTAGTGCTCATTGTCATTCATTCATATTTAACACTGATGACTAATACTGACAGCATTGATGTACCTAATTAGTATTTGTGTCAGTAATTAAATATAATTTGATGTGAGCCTAAAACTAGATTATGGACATTCTTGTGTATGTTGAATGAAATAAATGAACTGTGTCAAGGTATCTACAAGAATTTTTGATAAAGTGCAGTACATTATAAAAGATGGGAAGGAAATATTTGTATAAATAATAAATATCCACTGACATTAATGCGGCGCCATCAAGTCCCAAACTAAGCATTAACCTGTGATATGGGTACTAAATAAAAGATAAACATGCTTATTAACTTTTAAAGTGCAGCCCAATACAAACAGACATGTTCATGCACACAGCCCTATGTCTAACAGTAGATGATGGTGGACCGAATAATTAGTTTTAAATACGAGTGACATCATAATTGCAAATCTTATAAAAATATTTTTAGCTGTTTTAAATTGAACACTTTGATACAAAACAATATAAATGTTTGAGATGAATCTTGGCACTGATACAGTGTTGTAACATTGATATCTTATCTTTATCTACGTGTCGTTATCGAAGTATTTCGCGTGTTTTGTGACGAAGCTACAAAAAGGTGTTCTCGTATACATATAAATACATAATAATAATGAGTAGTGTTATAGGTACATTTATGTTCGGGGAAACTTAGAAGTTTAGGGGATCTAATATCTGGTGTCTCAGTGATGATATCTTGAACACTAGATAACAATATTTTTAACCGACTGCCAAAGGAAGCTTATGTTTTTCTAGCATATGAACGATTTTAACAAAAGATGTTGTTAACTTTATTGCACTGAACATGGAAACATAATAAACCGAGGAACAAGTAGTATTAAGGCCTATCGCTATAAAGCAATCCCTTCCAGACATTCTTCATGAGGGAAAATTTGCTCATAAATTAATTCATCATCATCATCAGCTCATTAATCGTCCCCATCGAGGGACACGAGCTTACTAACTTCACGCACAACCTTTGAATCTCTTCACAGGCGTGCGCAGTTTCCTCACGATGTTTTCCTTCACCGTAAGAGCGTCGGATAACGTACATATATTTTCGAAATTAATTACATAAATGTTATGCAAAAACGAAGTAAGATAAAGAGAAGAAGCAAAAAGTATGGCGAACCATGACCTATCCGTTCGAAGACTTTTGCGAAAAGACGAATGAAAATCTACTGTTTGTTGTGACTGTTACCCCAAGCATGTCTTTGATGATCTATACATACTGTGCAAAGCCAGTGTACTTAATATAACATGCAAAGGATAGAGCTAGACCGTGATTTTCAGTTATTTTATGGATGTATAATGTGTATGTATTCACAAAAAAAGAAGGCATATAAGTATGTCTATCCATTGTTAAGTTTCCATATTACAGGCTAAATGCTTATTTTGGGACTAAATGGAGCTCTGTGTATGTCAGTAGATATTGATTATTATTATTTCATTTGTATAAATAACTATAGATTTTAACTGCAATTGTAAGAAATAGGTTTCACTTTTAATGAAAGACATTTTTATAATGAAAACCTGTAATCATTGAAAATCCTGAGATATCACGAGTTCACAAGATGTACAAAAAACGGCCGCCATCCTGAAATTTCGAAAACATCGTGAGATCTCAGGAAAAATGCTAAGATATGTTAACCCTATGTACATTTGAAAACTAAAGTTATGTACATATCCTTCCATATCTAGCATATTCAGTATAATATTATATGGTGGTGCTGATGTGTTCTCTTCAACCTATTGCGGTCCACTGCTGGACTAGGTCTCCCCCATTTTGCGCCAGACATCCCGGTCCTCCGCCTTTCTCATCCAGCTTCCACCAGCAACCTTTCGCAAGTCGTCGGTCCATCGGGCCGGAGGGCGTCCTACGCTTGCCAAGACGTGGTCTCCACTCCAGAACTCGTCTGCTCTAACGACCATCGGTTCTGCGACATACGTGACCAACCCACTGCCACTTCAACTTGCTGATCCGGCGGGCTATGTCGGTAACTTTAGTTCTCTTACGGATTAAATCATTTCTAATCTTAGCCCTAAGAGAGACTCCAAGCATAGCTCGCTCCATTGCGCGTTGAGTAACTTTGAACTTATGAACCAATCCCGCAGTCAGTGTCCATGTCTCAGCTGCGTATGTTAGCACGGGTAGGTCAAAGACTTTTGTCTTCAAGCATTGCGGAATAGTTGACGTGAGGACATGACGTAGCTTACCGAATGCCGCCCAGCCCAACTGAATCCTCCTACTAGCCTCCCTCTCGAAGTTATGCCAGCCAAGTTGGATGGTTTGGCCCAGGTAGATATACTCCAGCACAACCTCGCGACGGACGCCATCGACGCATATCGGCTGATGTGTTGCGTGGCTAATACTGCCTTGGCAAGAATAGTGTAAAACCCCACCTGATGGAACATCTTTTGCAAAGACGCTAGTTTATGTTCAGAAAATAGGATGAAACTCTTGTGCAAAAGTGGGGATATATATTTACTGCAATGAATTGACTGAAAGCTATACTTATCGATCAAGTTAAATTAGACTATAGTAGGTGAAGACTATAGTAGAGAAAAGCGGAGGACCGGGATATCTGGCGCAAAATGGGGGAGACCGATGTCCAGCAATGGATTGCGATAGGTTGAATAGATAGATAGGTGAAGGCATTTGAAGCAATCATTTGAACACTTATGGCATAGCTGGGTACCATAATGGGCTATTTGCTATGTTGGAAGTGATATCAACTTGTGAATTCCTTAAAGATTACGTGCGTTATGGCGCTTAGTGACGTAGATATCTAACATATCTTTGATATGAGAATTTATCTTTCTGAGGAAAAAAATAATCTTGTATGTAAGTACATGGGAATGAAGTAGAATAGTATGCAGTGTTTTTATTTTTTCAATTATGTAATGTGTCGATTTAGACAGCCTACAGCAGTTCTAAACTTAGGAAACTATTATCTGCAATGAAGATTATATAAAAATAAATGATAAATATCCACTGACATTCATACAGCGCCATCTAGCCCCATATTAAGCGAGGATCTTGTAGTGAGAGTACTAAACAACTGATAAACATACTTAAATATTTATTTTTGTATAAACATACATATTATGCATAGAAATAACCAGACCATTACAAACAGACAAGCACACAATTGTATATACCCTTGGTGTAATAGCCGACGTCTCGACCAGTACACCACATGAGTCGCCTCTATTTTACTTTGAAGTCATCCAGTGCCATACATATATGTATGGCACTTGATGACTTCTAAGTAAAATCACACATCTTTAGTGTATAACGTGTCACTGTAGGGACAAGACTAATAAGGGCCATAGAACGTTATTAACTATACGTGTCCAGTGCGTGTAAAGTTAAGGCTGAGAGCCATCTACCTTCCCCATTTGCCGGGTGAAACTGTCAAAGCCATCGGATGGTAGACTCGGTACTGAGTCTAGATAGGTACCACCGCAGTGCCAGATATCATCCCGATTTCACAGCAGTCTGTGATTCGAGATGAGGGCACTGTAGCTAGAGAAATTACTGGGTATAAGAGACCTAACGTCTGTTCTCTCGGGTGACGGGCGCAGTGCGGCATTCATTGATGGAGGATATTAACTGTATGTCAGTTGTTGGTCTCCTTCAATGCCGCTCTGTCATTGTTAGGAGTATATCTTACCATCAGGTCACGTTCCAGACCGTCCTTTACACTTCTATCATTAAAAAAACAGACAACAAATAAAAGTTCGCCCGAAAAAAAGCGTTTTTTTTTTAAACATTCTGTTGTTCTACAGTAAAGTTTAAATTCATATGAATCAAACTTAGCTACTTTTGCTATAAGCATGTGAAAAGTATCGCTGGTACCTCTCTATTCCAGTTAAAAGTGTTAAATCAATTAGTAATTACGTGTTAGTTGCGACGCCCGTTATAAATAAATATTCAATTGGCAACAATGACCACTGCAATGTATATGTAAAAGTAACTCCAGTGTACCCATAGAATAAGGTCATGGATGTTATCGGTCCTGTGTTCAAAGTATAATTTTTTTAGCCATTTGTATGGATACATAAGGCTTTAGAAAGAAGGTGTTATTGATCTGCGGAGACGACTTTATCTTGCTTCAGTCAGGTTAAGTTTGATGAGGCTTACTGAAAAACTTATCACATTGAGGCAGCATTGAGATGTTTTGTCGACTTAAAAACATCATCACCATCAGATCAGTTCATTATACGTCCCAACCAAAGGGCACATGCCTATCCGTGGCGGGTGTATAGGCCTTAGTCGTCCACGCGCGACCAGTGCGGATTGATTGACTTTGACGCACAATCTTTGAATTTCCTCGCAGGCGTGCGTAGGTTTCCTCACACGATGTTTTTCCTTCATCGCAAGAGCGTCGGATAACGTACTTCTAAATTAGAAAATCGAAAGCACTACGTGGCGAGATTTTAACCAGCGCCCTCCAAATCGGAAGGCAACAGTTCACACCAATGTGCCACCGATTCTGTTAAAAAAACGAGGTTCTTAAAAAACATTTTCTTTCAATCTAATCATTTGGAATGGGATAAAAGAAATGAGGTGGCTAGCTAGTCGCGACAAGTGTACAGGTTAGCACGAAAGCGTGTCACCGTGCGCAGGGAGGCGCGGCTACTGACGCGCACATAAGTGTTTTATGATATCTATTAATAATAGTCACATTACCTTCAAAAGTTTAAGGCTATGTGATTTTATTTATTTGATAAGAAACTCATCATAGTAGTAGTAGATGGCGAAACTCAAAAGAAAACAAAATAGATGTCTTAAACAAAATTTATTTATTAATTTACATATTATCTTCCATGTTCATAAAATCTATAGCTTATATCGATTTATCATTTTTGTCATTTATCATATCACTAAAGTTACCGGTCCTAATTAATTCAAGGTCTATTTCAAGTATCACTTTTGACTCTGACTGTCCCGACGTTGACCAGTTAGCATCTGCTTAGTCGGTCGCACTGCACGGTGCATTCCAACAGTTTGACTTCGATCGTGTGTAACATTCCTTATATTGGCATTACGCGTGTTGTTTCCCTTGCCGTTTTAACCCCCGACGCAAAAAGAGGGGTGTTATAAGTTTGACGTGTTTGTGTGTCTGTGTGTCTGTCTGTGGCACCATAACTCCCGAACGAGTGGACCGTATTTGATTTAGTTTTTTTTTATTTGAAAGGTCATTTAATCGAGCGTGTTCTTAGCTTTGTTTTATTAAAATCGGTTAAGCCGTTTATAAGATATAGGGGATGAAAGTGGGAATGAAAAACCGATTGTTTGCAAATATGCCCGAATGGGGTATCAAATGAAAGGAAATGATTCGTACATTACAATAGCTAAGTTTAATTAAAATCGGTTCAGCCGTTTATAAGATATAGGGGATGAAAGTGTGAATGAAAAACCGATTGTTTACAAATGTGCCCGAGTGGGGTATCAAATGAAAGGAAATGATTGGTACATTGCAATAGTAAGTAAGTAAAAACAGGGGTGTTATAAGTTTGACGTGTCTGTCTATATACTAAAATCTAACTTAACCTAACCTACCTATAAAAAGTATGAAATAAAAATTAAATTAAAAATTTAAAAAACCCCCGACACAAGAACTTAAGTAATTTCCCTTTAAAAAGTAAAAAATAATAAAAGAAACTTAATGTTAAAGTACCTAAGAATCTATTAATAATTCTAAAAAAACCTCGCGTTGGGGGACCGCTCCTAATTATTTCTTTCTTATCTACGATATTTTTCATAAGATGGTTACCTCTGAAGAGTGACTGGTAGGCCTGTACCCTGAACGGACGATATAGTCTGTTTTATCAAATACTTTTATAATCAATCAAGGTTTAATAAGGTTGGGGTACCAAGCAAAAGGAATAAATTTTTCACGTAATTAAGTTAGATTTCTTGGTCCTGTGCCCTCGTGCATGCTGTGTGCACATGCCCCTGGTATTACAACTGGTTATGTAACTATGTATATGTTTTGAAAATGTAAATTGTGTTATAACGCTGTTTTGTGCACCCATAAATAAATAAAAAAAAAAAAAGCTTGTATGAAAAGATTGATGGATGTAATAAAGCTAGGGAAGTGTGTCAGGAGCGCGCAAAGTGGCGTTCCATCATCTCTGCCTACCCCTCTGGGACCAAGGCGTGAGCTTTATTTATTTATTTATTTTGTATAAACTAATAGGATTATTAGATCTAAACGAACTTACTTACTAAAGACCTCTGCACCTAACTAATCCTATCCAATAAATGAACTTGCCAAGCCAATTTGATCCTTACTCGTTTGTAGTAAGAGCGCAGTTGTATGGGTTTGAATTAATCTGTGAAGACCAATTAGATGTCAGACAATGTGAGAGAGTCAATTGAGTGGTCTGTTGGCTAAGGATGAGCGGTGGCGGATAGAATTAATATTTTTATAGTTATATAATGAAGGAAAATAGACTGAGAAAATTGTTTGTTTATGGTTATTTATCCTGTAACTGCTACAGTTGTGTATATTTATAAAGATACAAAATAAATTTTCTATGGTCTGGAAATCCGGCGGGTAAAGGGTTAAAGGAAGTGAAAAAAGACAGCTGTCCCACTCTTCTACTAACGAAGGGTTTCGTACCATAATTCAAAAATATATATATATGGAAGTTAAAATCTGAGGTATTATTTGGTGGTGATGGAGGCTGGATGACGAAAACGGAAGACATGTGATGCAACATGGGGTAGACTCGATACTGAGTCGTCTAGGCAGGAACCACCGCAGTACCAGATAACTTCCCGTCAAATGAGATTGCTATGTACTTTTGTCTTTCGGAATGAGGGCACTGTAGCTAGTGAAATTACCGTCTATAAGAGACCTATCTGTCGTCTGTTGGCGCAGTGCACCATTGATGGAGAATAAGAACTGTGTATCAGTTGTTGGTCTCCTTCAATGCGGCTCTGTCATGATCAGGCGTATCACTTACCATCAGGTGAGCGTCATGACCATGCTGTTCACTTTATAACACAAAAAAATACTTATGTCCAGTTGTGGACTGCAACAGGTTGAAGATAACTTAAATATAACATTAACGTTATTCCGTGAACCGTTATCAGACGCTGTCGCTCGTCTCTCGGCGCTTTTGTCGGCGGTGATGTCACCATGACTAATGAGGATGAGATCGAATCGCGAAATTCAAATGTTTCCCCATATCACATGTTTCTTGGTCATCCTGGTGTGTGACGTCATGGATGTGCGTACGTCACCTATTGTTTAAAGCTTTATTCAAGTTAATCTTAGCTCCGTATTCTAGAACGAAAATCGAGAAATGTACTTAAATTGAGTTAGCTCTATCTTCAACCAATTGCAGTCCACTGCTGGACATAGGTCTCCCCCATTTTGCGCCAGACATCCCGGTCCTCCGCCTCAAATTGAGTTAGCTATATACGATAAATTGCGGCATCCTTTTCTAACTCTATTTAAGTAACGATCAATGCTTAAGGCTCGTTCTAGAATATAGGCCTACTTATCTAAGTGAATGCAATGCCGTACAAATATAAAATAGAAAGAAAATACATTACACAAAAAAATAAAAACGATACACAAAAAATAAAAAACAAAGAAAACATCAATAAAAAACAACAATGCGAAAAGAAAGAAAGAAAAAAGCAAATCATTAAGTACCTAAAAAAAATAAATTAAAAAAATGTTTTGTGGTCAAAAGGGCCCTGTCTCAGCTTCTTTACCCGTGACTAAATGGCCCCGGCAAACTATGTTCCGCCTTTAAAATGTAGGGCACGTTTTCTACACCTTGGGTTACGTTACTTTTAAGTAAGGATCTCTAATCTTTCTAGTAATAAATATAGCCAATGTTATTCAGGATGAATGTAGCTTTCCAATGGCGAAAGAAGTTTCGAAATCGGCACAGCAGTTTCTGAGTTTATTCATTACAAATGTACACACCAAAATTCAAATCGTTCCTCTTTATAATATGAGTGTAGATAAGCCTAAAATACTTGTGATTTTTATTTCATTACGTCGAATGAAATCGTGAGCGTTGGTGGCTTATTATTTGACTGTTGCCTTCCGATCTGGAGGGTGCAGGTTGACACACCGCCACGAACCAATGTCTTTTCGAAACCAATACAAACACATGTTCATGCACACAAATGTTCGTACTGCTCGAGGATCGAACCCATGGTGTAATTTATTTTATTTTTTATTTTCTTTATTAGGATTGCCAACGTTTATGTACAATCACACTTTAAAAAGTAAAAAACACACACCAGTACAATTACTATTGCCATAAACAATTATAGGCATAAGAGTATGATGATGATGATGAAATCTCGACCGATTTCGGCCACGGCGACTGTCTTTAACTCCTGTTTTTCCGTTGATGTGCTCGCATGTGGCTTATGTATCAATTTTTTTTTCTGAAAACCCTCGCACATTGCGGGCATGAGAGCACACCATTAACATAATTAAGCTGATGGCCGCAGGTGTCGGGCTTTCAGCTCGTCACGTTTGGCATCCAGCTCAAGGAGCCGCCGGTTTTCAAAGGCTCCAACGCTATATTTCACAAGCGATCTCCACTCGGGCCGCCTGGCCGCCAGCTGCTCCCACAGCGAAGAATTGATCTCACACTGCTTCATGTGTCGCTTCAGTACATCCTTGTACCTGAGAAGCTGACCGCCATGCTTTCGCTTGCCTTGCTCAAGCTCTGAGTAAAAGATGCACTTGGCTATTCTTTCCTTCAAGAGTATAACAAGAAAACAGAGAAATGCCGACGTCTCAACCATTACAGCAGATGAGTTGTGCAGTACAAAGTTATTTTTATTACATATTTAATTTGTGATTGAAATGAAATTAATTATTTTTAGTTTCATATCAATGCGTGAACGGAAATGTAGACGATAATAGTGTATGTGTCATACGCGCACATACAAAATTAAGGGAAAATATGTGCTTTAGGGAATCATCAGGGGTATGACTCGAATCTTCGTCTGTTTTCTCCCGCTACCATAAGCAGCTCATTAAACGCCCCCACCGAGGTACACAATCGTACGCGTGGCGGGTGTACAGGTTTTATTCGTCCACGCAGGTCCAGTGCGGGGCGGCCGACGCGCACGCACAACCTTTGAATCTCTTCGCAGGCGTGCGCTGGTTTCCTCACGATGTTTTCCTTCACCGTAAGAAAGAAAATGATACTTATATTAAAAATGTGTTATCGCTCGTTTTGTTTGCTAAATGATTTAGGAACTATAATAGTGTATGGCGTCATGTATTATAAAGATCATCGGGGTAAATAAAGTGATGATTGTCTATTAACGTAGTACTCGTATATTTCGCCTACGCGATTCTAAATATATTTTTCACGTGCAGTTTTATGTTGCTCGATGAAATGGTAAGGGCTCGATGTGGAGGTTAACACGTTCGGTTGAGAGTTGTGCATGTCAAGCGACTATGGCAATGGTTGGTTATCGGATGGGTGACCCAAAAATAAAACCTCGAGTCTCTTCAAAAGCATTTTTGGCTGTTAGGCCTGGCTACCACTTAGATTAACAATAAAATTACTAGATGTACAAACACGAAGAAACGTCAATTAAAAAATGTTCGAGCCGCATGACACATACGTGTAGTTATTATTATATTTAGAACGTAAAATTATTCATTTAAATTTTGACCTTAACGCATGATAGAAAGAGTACAAAATCAAAAGCACGAGCACACTACTATGACATTTAGCGAGCGACGTGATTACGAATGAAAATTCTGCCCAACTGACGCGATGGGCAGACTTGCCGTGGACACTTTTTGAGTGAGATTGTTCATATAGTTAGTTTAGTGTTTAACTACAGGTTACTATCGTAGTGGCAAATGAATAAATATCACTGGTTTAATAAAACGGGTGTCAAGTGACGATTTGTCAAAAAGGTGATCACCGATTGACACCGCGGTGTCTATCGGACAATTCAGAGTCCTAGTGCAGTTGACACCGCGGAGTATTTAGGTTCCGGGGTCAACTGACGAAACACCCATTGATTTAGCCTGCTCTCTAAGCAAACTGGGAAAACCGCACAGTGACTTTCATTATGTGTTCGCCCCGCTCGATTCGAACTTATGAAACTTTCGAAACTAAAGTCTAAACCAACACTGAACGCACAATACAACAGAGGCAAACATATCGCCTTGGAGTTTTCAATTGACAATGTTTTATCAACGTGCGAACAAATATTTCAAAGTATTAGCAAGTAGCCACACCTTAGTCTTGTCACATATATCTCTGACGTTCTTATGCGCGAGACAATAGAACGCATTTTTGCATACCACAAGTCTTGTCAAGATTATTTCTTACGTAACAAGGACACGAGGAAGGTTGTACAAACTTTTTGAAATTATGCGGGCAAGTTGATACGAGGATGTTTGAATGACTGTGACAATGATGTTCTGTATATAATAAAGGTAGACGCCACCTGCCTCAAAAACGAACCGCCAAAGAGATACAGTTGTAGGCTCTTTGTTTAGGTAAATGTACGCTCATTCGAAATTTGTGGCGTGGGTTCGAATCACACTTCTGAATTCTATTAAATGATTCTTTAAGTTTTAATAACATTTATTAATAGATTGAATGTATTACAATATGACTGAATACTAATTTCAAGAGAGAGATATCAGTGACGTGACATCACTCTTCAATTTATTAGGGATGGGTAGCGTTGGTCGTTTCTTTTCCGTCTAACAGTTATGTGTATGTGTGCTGTCGCTGCATTCAGAACACTTTTTTTTTCGATTGTTTTGTTGAGAGCATATCACGAATCTATACTTTTTACATCATTGGACTGTGAGAAATGTATTGGTATCTTAGACGAAGAATAAATTAATTAGATGCACAATGACGAAGAAATAAGTGAACGAAAAATATCCCAGCCGCTTGACACTACGTGGACACATCTTAAATTATTCATTAAAATTTTGACCTTAAGGTGACATTAAAAGGGTGCAAAATCAAAAGCACGAGCATACTACTATGACTTGACTTGTAGCGATCGACGTGATTATGAATGAAAATTTTGCTCAACTGACGAATGGGAATAATTTTGAGTAAGTTTGTGCATCTAAATAGTTTTTTTTGTTTATCTAAGTTTGGTATTTACATTGTACATATGGGTACTTCCACATTCAACCAGCAGATTTTCTGCCGGTGAATATTTTTTCCATATTCTACCGAATTGTGTTCCATAGTCTACCGGCAAAGTTCTTTCCAGATTCTACCGGTAGCCATTCCACTTTCGACCAGTTAAAAAAAAGGGTGCATAATTACAAAAAAATAGATTATCAGGCTTAATATAAATAAAATGTATTGGCTTTCTTGGTTTATTAATAACACAGAAGAGAACTCTGAACAGAATTTAATTTGAATACGCTAATGTTGGCAATGTTATAAATATAAATCTTTATCATCGATTCTTAGCTTGCTAACGTACACTGCAAAAAGTACTATATGAAATTTCACCTTTTCACAACACACATAATTGCACGTTTCTTTTGTTAGCTTAGATAAACAATAAGTTATATTAAACAATAATAATAATTGCCGTATGCTCCATACAAATCCCTAATTTAGTTAAGTGGGCTTTAAGAGAGATGATAAAAGTACCCTATATCACTCTCCATCCCTTCAACTATCTTCACTTAAAAAATCACGACAATTCGTTGCTCCGCTTTGCCGTGAAAGATGGACAAACAAACAGACACACTTCCACATTTATGGTATTGTTGCCTTCCGACCGGGATGGCACAGGTTCAAATCGCGCCACGTACCAATGTTTTCGGATTTCGAAATTATGTGTACGTTATCCGACACTGTTACGGTGAAGGAAAACATCGTGAGGAACCATGCGCACGCCTGCGAAGAGATTCAAAGGTTGTGCCTGCGCGTCGGCCGCACCGCATTGGGCCCGCGTAGCCTTTGCTGAGTGAAGTTCTGTTTGGCACTAGCCTTTAAGATTTTCTGTAATCTGTTGTTTTTATTTGGTGCCAAATAAATCTTTCTTTCTTCTTTCTAATCACCCTATACGTGTAGGCTCGTGCCTCGGTGGGGACGTTTAATGAGCTGATGATGGTGAGGTATATATTGATTTGTTATTGTTGTAGAGATGCGCGGCAGCGGGGAATCAGGATGACCAGCGACGGATGAGCGGCCGCCAGCCGGCTAATTCAACATGTCGTTCTTTAATAATCTGAAGAAGGTGAGATTGTATTTAAATGTTATACGCAATGGCGCTGTGGTGACGTCAGATTAGAATACAAGTCCCGACTAGTAATGCCAGGTCCGATTTGTTTCAAAACCGGACACGAAACCAAAAACTCGGGATTTAAGGTTGCAGATCGGGACAAAAAAAAAAGTGATGTGACGCTAATGACATTCCATTTTGAATTTGACAGTGATGTTATTAGTGGAAGTTATGTAGCGTAAATATATATATTTTTATAAAAAAATAATATAAATTCAATTAATATAAATTTAATATAAATAGTTAATATAATTTAATAATTTTAAATAATATAAATTTAATTTTTATAAAAATATATATATTTACGCTACATAACTTCCACTAATTACATCACTGTCAAATTAAAATGGAATGTCATCAGCGTCACATCAAGAAAAATTAGATGTTTCATTATAATGAAACATCTAATGTTCTTCCTAAATTTATCGGGACATTTAGCGTTCCCATCAGGACGCATCCTCAGATCCTAAAAATCGGGACATCCCGCGCTAATCGGTACACCTGGCAACACTAGTCACGACTCTTTCTCGCGTGTGACATAAGAGCTGGTTTAGGGATGGAAATTGCAGCACTCTCTCATTAAACCTACCTTTAAAGGTACGGCTATCGCTAACCCAATGCTTAGCATGTATATAACAGCAAAACCCTTCTCTTTTCGTAAGGAAGGTTGGAATCTATCGTGATCTGTCAAAGAGACATGCAAAGTCAATAACGTAGCAAGACTTGATTAGTCTTGAGGGGGATCTTTGGGGCTATCGCAACTTTATGTATATTTATGTTTTTAAGAAGAAGAAAAGAGCTTCAGATTAGACTTTGTTTTATTGCCGTCTTCTAAAAAGATGGACGCTGGAGATGTACACATTTTTTAAGATATTTTCATTAAGTTGAGCTTCTTAGCCTATAATAGGCCGATTGACGGACAACTTGCGAAAGGTACGCTGGTAGAGACTGGATTAGGAAAGCGAGGATCAGTAAATCTGACGTTACTTCACCAAGTCTTTTTCATCCCTGGCCATCGTGTTTATTTTTCTTGAAATGTTGACCCAATTTCAGCCTCATACTTCATATGACGATATCTAGCACTCGGTAGGTACCTCAGACACAAGCGTTGATATTTACTTAAAAGGAGAGAGAAAGAGATAGCGCTATATACGATACAAAGCGGTGAACTACCCCCATACCCTATGGGTATAATGTAGGCCAACTTCGAGGGTGTAAGGGAATAAAAGGAAATACTTTTATATGTACACAACGGTTTATTGTTACTGCCAGAGAGACACTGATACATCATTTAGCCTAGGTATATATCTGGTTCCAGGAAACACAGGTATGCGACAAATAATAGCGTACAACGTCATATATTAGCTCAATTCAAAATGTATCCATATTCAATTCATAAATAGAACAAATCGAATGTACAGCGGCATCCCTTTCTAACTCTTTTTAAGTAAAGATCAACGTTTGAGTCTCGATTCCGAATACGGGTCTTAGTGTCTATGCATTCTGCCAGGTTGAGACCCATGTATGAGGTATTTAAATCGTCTCGTGAAATTCCATCAATCTTGACCATTTCCATTCGCTTATCCTTTATTGTAATTGTAACCTATAAATTAGTATTTTTAAGTATATTATAACATTAAATTCTGTTAACTTCGATTTGCCAAACTGCTTCCATGACAGCTGTGCTTGTCGTAGCAGTTTTGCCATCAGTAATTAAGTCATCACTACTTTTTTGTATCTCTTACTCATGTATATTGTCACTGTTATAAGTGAATGTCTTGTAAACCGTCCAAAAAAGATAATTACTGGTTGTGACAGGTGCTGCACCTGGGCAGCGGCAATGACGCCAAGAAGAAGAAGGTGTTCAACAACATCCGCGACAACTGCGACCCGGCCGAAGTATGGGACATGATCGGCGAGCTCGGCGACGGCGCCTTCGGCAAGGTATGGCCGCGGATTGTAGGATAAACAAGCCGTTCCCCGCGGTGTTACCCACGTTATAACATATTATTCCGTAGTATTTTTTTATCACAGACATTTGACCGCCATCTCACTTGATGGTAAGTGCTGATGCGGCCGAGGATGGATCATGCCTGACTAGAAACAGCCTATTCACACTTGCCTTGAAGACGGCCAGGTTGTAATGATCGGGGAACACATGAGGAGGCAGAGTTATATTCCTTTGCGGTGCGCATTAGGAACGGGGCACCATAGCGCGCTGTGTGAATATATGGAATGTCAACCACGTAAGGATGGAACGCTCGCCCCCGTCTTGTATCCCGATGGGGAAAAGGGTGTTGGATTATCGTGTAATTCCATCACACTCAATAGGCGACGCTCGAGGCTGTAGCTTAGCGTCAGTCAAATATAACCTAAAGCGCGCAGATCACGCAAAGCGCGGCTGCCGCGGTGAAATATTTCTTTATACTTCTTAAATAAAAAGTATTTTCTGTAATAAAAGTAACCTAGATTTTTCCATATTACATCAGCTACCTGCCAAAAAATCCCGATCGAATCGGCCGTTTCAGAGATTACCCGGAACAAACAGACAGACATGATGGGTTCCGTTTTTTGCCATTTGGCTACGGTTCCGTAGTCCTAAAAACATAAACACTGAAGTTAGCTATTTTTGTTACACTTGCTTCTCATTAGATGCTTGAAACCTATATCAATAATTTTACTTTAATTAATATAATGTAATATCCAATTGACACAGTTTTTATCAGAGTTATGTCAGCGTTTGAGATTATCAACTGTAATCACTACGTATTCCGATTTCTGATCACTTGTTATTTAAGTTTCATATGATAATAATAGCGACCCCAACCAGATGGACTGATGACCTGGTTTAAGGTGGCGGTAGCAGACGGATGTCAACTGCAAGGGATCGGTCGCGTGGCAATCATTACGGGAGACCTTCGTTCAGTAGTGGACGTTTTAGGTTGTAATGATGATAATAGCAGTTCAAATGAAACATAAATTATTTCCAGGTGTACAAAGCCCGCACAAGGTGACGGGTCAACTGGCGCGCCAAGATGTGCGTGCTCGACAAGAAGACGACCGCGACTTCACCGTGGAGATCGACATACTGTCCGAGTGCGGCATCCAACGTCGTGGAGCTGCACGAGGCGTATTTCATTGATAACAAACTTTGGGTGGGTACTTGCAGTTTGGAATAATAGATGGAATTTTTTGTCATTAGCCATCAATGATGTAAAAGTATGGATTCGTGATATGCTCACAAAACAATC